>CAJHQP010005633.1:0-44476 GCA_905132765.1 Moricandia arvensis | reverse complement strand
TGATTGTTGACTGATTACACAATCAACCACGAAGTAGGATGCCTGGTTCCACAAGCAGACTAACTCGCCAATCACCAAGACAAATTAATCCAGGGAAAATGGCCAATTCATACATCAACAAGGGGTCGCGGTCCCGATAAGTACATACACTCACACCCTGTGCTAAAACATACATCAACTCAAATTATATTAAAATTTCATACGTCAACAAACACTTTTCGGTAAATTCATACATTGACTGTATCTCTGTTAGTCAAATATTAACGGAGTCTTACGTGGATTTAATCGTCTTTAATCTGCTAAGAACGGGATTTGAACCAGGGTTCCCACATTATCACAACACCCAGTCGACCACTCTGCCATGTATGACTCATCTGTCCATTACATCACATATACATATTTATCACTTTTCGGTTTCGTGTTCCCCCAAAAAGATCATTTTAATTTAGTTTAGAGGGGGATTCGAACCCAAGATTTCCACCATAACCAATCCCCCGGTGGACCTCTATACCATGTACAATTCATACATAAATAAATCACACATATATATATTCTGTTTGATAAGAATGCTCAAATGTTTTGTCAAAAAGAAAAACAACAGAATTGCTCAAATGTTAAATTTTAGGAAATCTTAAGTTTCAATTTTTTTGTATATTTTAATCCAAATAATTTATATTTGAATAAATTTTATCATTTGGATAAATTAACAAAGACAAAGAACTCTTTATCATTTGAATAAATTTTTCATATATAACCACAATTATTATTATATTAATAATTTAACCAAAATATTGCTAATATATTTCTAAAAGATAATATTCAACCTGGTTTATAGTCACCTACAATTAAGGCCATTCAAAAAAAAATTATGTTTTTAGGTATAAAATTAACCAAATAATATCAAATATAAATTATTTGGATTAAAATATACAAACAAATTGAAACTTACAATTTCTTAAAATTTAACATTTGAGCAATTTTTTTTTGACAAAAAATTTGAGCAATTCTTATCAAACGGAATATATATATATATGTGATTTATTTAATGGATGAATTGTACATGGTATAGAGGTCCAGCGGGGAATGGGTTATTGTAGAAAACCGGGTTAAAATCCCCCTTTAAACTAAATTAAAATGAATATTTTTTAGGGAACCCGGAACCGATAAGTGATAAATATGTATAGGTGATGTAATAGTCACATGAGTCATATGTGGCAGAGTGGTTGACTGGGGGATGTGATATTGTGGGGAACGGGTTCGAGGCATGTTCTATAAAGATTTAAAATGATTTTTTTTATAAGAAAACGATGTCGTTTTGGACTGAATTTCCACGTATTAACCTTATAAATCACGTAAGACTCCGTTAAGATTTGACTAACGGAGACACAGTCAATGTATGAATTTCCCGAAAAGTGTTTGTTGGCGTATGAAATTTGAATATAATTTGAGCTGATGTATGTTTTAGCACAAGGTGTGAGTATATGTATTGATCGGGACCGCGACCCCTTGTTGATGTATGTTTTAGCACAAGGTGTGAGTATATGTATTGATCGGGACCGCGATCCCTTGTTGATGTATGAATTGGCCACTTTCCCAATGAATCCACAAAAGCTTGAATGATCAATAAGAACACAAAGACACAATGCCTTGAAGAAAAGAAACTCAAAAGTTTATTAGTTTTTGGGTAAATAATTTGTGGTTTACAATGAGGGTTCTAATGAGCTTATATAGGCTAAGTACAATAAATTAGAAAGCTAAGCTAAAGAAGAAAACATGGTGAAATTTTATTCTAATTTATTTCGGACAGATTTTAAGATTTCAAGATTATTCTAATTTTTATGGAAACCTTTTTGAGTGTATAATACTTTAAAATTGGTTTCATGGTGAAAACCCTCCTGGTTTGTAAGATATGGCTGATTTACTCAGAATACGTCTTGGATAGTTCTCTGACTGGTTGAGTAATGGGCATGTTCAACCTCCGGCTCAGAAATGGACTTGATGAACACATCAAGTTGTTGTGGTTGCTAGGGGAGGCATGACTTGGAAACAGTCTTCTAAGGATCGTCCTGCCAGAGATGGCCCAACTCAAAATCTTGTAGAGTTGTGCCTTCTAATTATCTACTGCCTAGCAGTCATTTGTCTTAGCTACACTGGTGGTAAATTATTCATGCATGATAAGGTTGCATATGAGTGGGTTCAGGTTGTTTTATACTCATTCAACAAAGGGTGGTCTTCTTCTTGATGACTCTTTGAAGTCTTATTTGTTCATGGAGTATGCTCGAAGTAATGTTAGTGTATGAATCTCCGTCTTTTGTTGATTTTCATTGCTTGTGAGGCTGATGTGAGTGTTTACAGACATATCTTTGTATGTGTGTGTTTTTATTTAAATGCAAGGAGTGGCGTTCCTGAACCAATGATGGAGAACATGATTTTCAGTTTTTGATCTTCAAGGCTGATCATGAGAAGAAGAAGGCAGAGCTCTTCACAGCCAAGGAGGTCGTCGACTAGTCTGAGGAAGTTGCTGATTTGCGTATAAATCTTGAAGTGGAGGAAGCGAAGGTCTTTACTGCCCAGAAGGAAGTACAGCTTCTTACTGAAAATTCAGTGGTAGATCTGATGATCACAAAAAAAAGAAGATAGACTTTAAAGTTGATCACTGAAAGCAGGCTCGGACGAGGGAGAGGATGAGGTATGAAGAGTTGGTTATAACTTGCAATTCTCACTTTGAAAAGATGTAGAAATATGTGGACAAGCCGCCGGACCTCCTGGAGACTTTGTATGAGTTAAACCAAATAAATGGGGTTCTTGATGCCTATCATGCTCTTTCGAAAGAGGGGCTGCTTGTTCCTGAGAGAAAGATCAAACAACTGTTGACATGAAGAAATCATGGATCCCTAAAACATGGTTCCCAAAATTATGGACCTTGTTTATGGGAGCTCATGAATTCATGGATCCTTAAAACATGGTTCCCAAAATCATGGACCTTGTTTATGGGAGTTCATGAATTCATGGACCTTGTTTATGGAAGATGTCTTTTGTATTCTCTATATATTACAATGTATTTGCAAAGAAATGAATCAAGGAAATAAGTTTCTCTCCTTCTTATTCTTATTTGTTCTTGAGTGTTCTTGAGTGTTCATACTCTTTCTCTTCATAAATCATCAATTCTAACATGGTATCAGAGCTTTAAGCTCCTACTTCATTCCGCAAACCTTTTCTATATTTCTCTTTTCATTCAGCAAAGCTTTTATGTTATTCTCATTCCGCAAATCATAAAAATGGAGAGGAAAAACATAATTTCCGTGACCCTTGAGGGTCCTAATTATCTATCATGGTCAAGAGTGGCCAGAATCACCTTGGGATGTCATGGACTTTGGGACAGCCATATCATGAAGGCTGGAACTTCAAAGAGGATGGCTGAAGAAGATAGATACGTGAACAACCACAACCAATGGGTTCAAGAAGACCAGCAAGCTCTGGCTCTCATCTGTAACTCCTTGTCAAAACCAATCATGAAGATCAATTCTCACATCAAAACCGCCAAGAGACTTTGGGAGAGTCTTCAAACCGCTTATGGGTGTTTATGGGAGAGTCTCCAAACCATCTATGAGAACGACCGGTTCCTCAGCTTTCTCCTACACCTAGACTCATCATTCAACACACTGATACATAATTTCTTTACTGGAAGAAAGATTTCATGCCTAAATGATGGTGATCCTCTCAAAAGCCAGCCGGATAAATGTAAACCCAAGGAGCAGCAAGCAATTCAAGGGAGAACCATGTATTCTGCTCACATGAGTGATTCAACTGAAGACATGTGGAGAAATCAAGCTGGTACGACCTCATCTGATGGTTTTGTGACAGAAAAGACGCCAATTCCTTTATCTGGAGCACTGTCTTGGCTCTCATTGCTTCCAAGAAGGCTGGTACACATTCTCTTGACTCTAAACCTATCATAATAGATTCAGGAGCAAGCCATCACATGATTTGTGATAGGAACTTGATTAGTAATATCCAGCCTGCCGTAGGGAATGTAGTCATAGCAAATGGTGATAAGGTGAAAATAGAAGGGATAGGGAACCTTAGAGTGTTTGATAAGGAATCTACTGCCTTGTATATACCTGGATTTTCATCTAACTTGTTATCAGTAAGAAGGGCTACGGTTGATTTGGGCTGCCAAGTTGTGTTCAGACCAGATGAAGTTGAGTTTCAAGACCTGAAGACAGGAAAGATCATTGGAAAAGGGCACAGCCATCAGCAGATGTATCATCTTGAGAGGAATATGGTGCCGGAATCATCTATGCCTCATTGCCTGGCTAGCACCGTTAATGGCGCTGAGAACACAATATGGCATGCCAGATTGGGACATCCCCATACAAGAGCTCTAAACCTGATATTCCCGGGAGTGGTGTCTAAGAATGAAGAATGTGAAGCCTGCATATTGGGGAAGCATTGTAGGACAGTCTTTCCACGGTCTGGCACCACCTATGAGAGATGCTTCGACTTGGTTCACTCTGATGTATGGACGGCTCCATGTGTGTCAAGGGAGAATCACAAATACTTTGTCACCTTCATTGATGAAAAATCCAAATACACCTGGTTGACACTGATTCAGTCCAAGGATAGGGTGCTAGACGCCTTCAAGAATTTCCAAGCTCATGTCTCCAACCACTTCAATGCCAAGCTGAAGATCCTCAGATCAGACAATGGTGGAGAATACACAAGTCATGCATTCAAACAGTACCTGGCTCAACATGGAATTATTCATCAAACAAGCTGTCCATATACTCCTCAACAAAACGGAGTTGCTGAAAGGAAGAACAGACACCTGATGGAGGTAGCCAGATAAATGATGTTCCACACCAACGTTCCAAAAAGATTCTGGAGTGATGCGGTGGTGGCTGCTACTTATCTGATCAATAGGACTCCAACTCAAGTCCTCAAAGATCTATCACCGTTTGAAGTCCTTAACCAGACCAAGCCGGCTTTGGACCACTTACGGGTGTTTGGATGTCTCTGCTTTGTGCTGATACCAGGGGAGCAGAGAAACAAACTGGATGCCAGGAGCACAAAAGCGATGTTCATTGGCTACTCTCCAACACAAAAGGGGTATAAGTGCTATGATCCAGTAGCCGGAAAAGTTTTAATATCAAGGGATGTGAAGTTTGTGGAAACAAAGGGATATTATGAGGAGAAGAATTGGGATGATCTGAGGGACTTACCACAATCAGAAAGAGCCACAAACCTCAGAATCATTTTGGAGAACTTCGGCATTGACATGTCTCCAGCAACTCAAGAAACAAGAAGGAATATCCCTGAAGCTACTGCACCTGTTCCAGAAGCTGTAGTTGAAGAAGATGTGATTAATGAAAATGAAGAAATTGCCCATCCTGACCCTGAAGGGGGGAATCAACAAGAAGCTCATGATCAGGATGAGACCAAATCAGAATCAGTTCCTGAGACTCAAGATCAAGTTCCAGAAGAAACAAATGAGGCAGCACCTGATCAGATACAGCCCTTACGAAGGAGCACAAGAATCAGGAAACCTAAAGTCTACTTCAATGCTAAAGCTGTGGCACATCCAGTGAGTGCAGTATGCTCGCTTGCTCAATATCCAGAAGAACATCAAGTCTTCATTGGAGAATTGGATCAAGAGTACATCCCAAACACCTATGAAGAGGCAATGCAAGACAAAGAATGGAGAGAGTCTGTTGAAGAAGAGATCAATGCCATGATCAAGAACAACACCTGGTATGAGACTGAGCTTCCAAGAGGAAAGAAAGCCGTGACCAGCAGACTCTTGCATACCATCAAGTATCTTGCAAATGGAAAGCCAGAAAGGAAGAAAACCAGACTGGTAGCAAGAGGATACACACAAGTGTATGGAGAAGATTATCTAGACACGTTTGCACCAGTGGCGAAGCTTCATACAATCCGGATACTCATCTCATTGGCAGTGAACCTAGAGTGGGATCTTTGGCAAATGGATGTAAAGAATGCTTTTCTACAAGGTGAACTAGAAGATGAAGTGTACATGAGACCACCTCCGGGAATGGAAGAGATGGTAAAGCCAGGAAATGTCCTCAGACTCAGAAAGGCGATCTATGGCTTGAAGCAATCACCAAGAGCTTGGTACCACAAACTAAGCACTACATTGAATGGAAGAGGATTTGTGAAGTCTCAAGCGGATCACACACTCTTCACTCTCACCAGCAAGTCCGGGATTATTGTGATCCTAGTCTATGTGGACGACATCATCATTACTGGTAGTGACAAGGAGGGGATCAGTGCCACCAAGACATTCCTCAAGACCGCATTTGACATCAAGGATCTAGGTGAACTGAAGTACTTCCTCGGGATTGAGATGTGCAGATCAAAGGAGGGGTTGTTCATGTCCCAAAGAAAATATACTTTGGATATTCTAAAGGAGGCAGGAGATCTTGGAAGAAGACAAGCCAAGATACCACTTGAAGAGGGCTACAAGACACTGCGAGAGGGGGAGTATGAAGATACTCCATTTGAAGATGTCAAGCAATATAGGAGAATTGTTGGGAAGCTGATCTATCTAACCATTACCCGGCCAGATGTTTGTTTTGCAGTAAATCAGGTTAGCCAGCACATACAAAATCCCAAGGTTCATCACTGGAACATGGTGGAGAGAATCCTAAGATACTTAAGGGAGGCTCCGGGTCAAGGCGTATGGATGGCTTGCAACAGAAACACTGAGGTTGTTGGATACTGTGATGCAGATTGGGCTGGAGACAGAACAGACAGAAGATCAACTACCGGCTATTGCACATTCATTGGAGGAAATTTGGGTTACATGGAAAAGTAAGAAGCAGAAGGTTGTGTCTTGCTCAAGTGCAGAAGCAGAGTACAGATCAATGAGGAAATTAACCAGTGAACTCATCTGGATAAAGAGTCTTCTAGGCGACTTGGGGATTGAGATCACCAACCCCATGACCATGCATTGTGACAACCAAGCCGCAATACACATTGCGTCCAATTCAGTCTTCCATGAGAGGACAAAACACATAGAAGTAGACTGCCACAAGGTAAGACAAGCAGTAGAGCAGCAAGTGATCCTCCCATGCTACACAAGGAGTGAAGATCAACTGGCGGACATCTTCACCAAGGCGGCCAGCAGCAAAGTTTGTGAGTCCATTCTTCCAAGACTAGGACTCATAAACCTTCCATGTCAGTGATCCCCTCACCATGGAGTGTTCTACTCTTTTTCCTTTGCTTGGTTTTTATCCCAAGTGGTTTTTCCAAGTAAAGGTTTTAATGAGGGAATACTTCATGGCTTTCCAAGCTTGACTTGTTCCATATGGTCAAGCTTGAGGGGGAGTGTTGACATGAAGAAATCATGGATCCCTAAAACATGGTTCCCAAAATTATGGACCTTGTTTATGGGAGCTCATGAATTCATGGATCCTTAAAACATGGTTCCCAAAATCATGGACCTTGTTTATGGGAGTTCATGAATTCATGGACCTTGTTTATGGAAGATGTCTTTTGTATTCTCTATATATTACAATGTATTTGCAAAGAAATGAATCAAGGAAATAAGTTTCTCTCCTTCTTATTCTTATTTGTTCTTGAGTGTTCTTGAGTGTTCATACTCTTTCTCTTCATAAATCATCAATTCTAACAACAACCTCGAGAACACAAGCGGAAGTGGATGGACAAGGTTGAAGCCCTTGATGTTGTTGAGTTCGAGGATGGAATTGGTGATGATTCCTCTTTCTTTTGGTCGTCCTTCTGTTTCTTCATGAATCAGGCCCCAGAAGGCGATTCTTCAGCTCTTCGTTGTTCTTCAGGTCGAGAGGTTCCAGCACACGGTGTTACCCAGTGCGAGGTTGGCAAGCCTTCACATACTTAGTTTGCTAGTTTACGTATTTGTCGTTTGAGTCACTTATGTGACTGCTACTACCATTTCCTTGTTGTTGCTTTTACGTTTTTGAAACTTGTTTACTTGATCATCTGGTATATCGTATATGGATTATTTTGCCTTAAAATTCTTTTATGAATAAAGTTCTTGTTCTGTTCTTTTCTTCTTATTATTGTTGAGGGTTTATCTATGCGAGAAAATGATTCTCGTCGTTGCTTTGCGATGTAACCTCTTCGTCGTCATTTTTTCTGAAAATAAAAAAATTATAAGTGTCTATTCGTCATTTTTATGGAAAGGTGCAAGCGCACTACTATCATTTTTCTGTATTTGTAACTGTGAGTGCCGAGCTGCAATACTTGGGAACGGATTTTGTATGTTTGTGAGTCGCATAGCCCGTTCAAGTGTGAATGCGGGACTGAAGCACTAGGAGTGGATCCCTCGTCTATGCGGAGCTTGTTGCTAAGTGTGAGTGTGAAGCTGCAGCACTTGGGAATGGATCCCGTATTTTTGTGAGTCACAGAGCTCTTCAAGTGTAAGCACGGGGCTGTGACACTGGAAGCGGATCCTTATTTTGGCGATGAACGAGTTGCAAAGCTCGTTTTTAAGTGTGAGCGCATAGCTTTGACACTAGAGAATGAATCCGCTATTTTTTGAGTTGCATGGCTCGTTCAAGTGCTAGCATAGGGCTGCAACACTGGGAGTGAATTCTCTTCTAAGATGAACAAGGGAGCTTGTTTTAAGTATGAGCGCGGCTTCAATACTTGGGAACAGATACCGTAAGTTTATCAGTCATCGAGCTGGTCAAGTGTGAGAATGGGGCCTGCAACATTGGGAGCGGAAATGAGGGATTATAAGTTTTGGCGCGTCTGGGATATGTGAGAGCAGATCCCTTATTTCTTGTAAGCCACAGTGATCGTTCAAGTGCAAGAACGTTGCTGCGACACTGGGAGCGGAAAACTTTACAACGATTGTTGGGCCTAGATCTAGGCGAGCGCGGCTGGGATATGTGAGAACAGATCCTTATTTTTTATAAGTCACACAGATCGTTCAAGTGCAAGAACATTGCTGCGACACTGGGAGCGGAAACCTTTAAAACGATTGTTGGGCCCAGATCTAGACTCGCCCTAGAGAATTTGTACAAGAGTGGCCGACGTCGATGGAGGCATCATCTGGTTTCGACCTTAATGAAGAAAATACGTCGAATAAAGGGTCAATAATGTTGGTCTCACTATGTTCACCCAGACTGACGAATATCCTAGGTGGTTGAAACATTCAAAGATGAAATTAAAAGAAATCATGAGATCTTGATGGTCAAGCAAAAGATTGGTGGAGAAGATATCAGAAGTAGTTGGCAGCTAGAGCGTATATAAAAGGAGAGGAGGAAGAGAAAATAAGATCATTCACAACCGCATAGGCACATACATTTAACTCAACACTGAACTTTTTCGCTCAAACACATCGGCCTTGTGTTACCTTTTCTTCTTTAGCTAGTTTCATTCTTATTAACATTCGTTGATCTTGTAAACCTAGTTATGAGAACAGATCCCTTATTTTAAAACGATTGTTGGGCCCAGATCCCTTATTTTTTATAAGTCACAGGATCGTTCAAGTGCAAGAACATTGCTGCGACACTGGGAGCGGAAACCTTTAAAATGATTGTTGGGCCCAGATCTAGACTCGCCCTAGAGAATTTGTACAAGAGTGGCCGACGTCGATGGAGGCTTCATCTGGTTTCGACCTTAATGAAGAAAATACGTCGAATAAAGGGTCAATAATGTTGGTCTCACTATGTTCACCCAGACTGACGAATATCCTAGGTGGTTGAAACATTCAAAGATGAAATTAAAAGAAATCATGAGATCTTGATGGTCAAGCAAAAGATTGGTGGAGAAGATATCAGAAGTAGTTGGCAGCTAGAGCGTATATAAAAGGAGAGGAGGAAGAGAAAATAAGATCATTCACAACCGCATAGGCACATACATTTAACTCAACACTGAACTTTTTCGCTCAAACACATCGGCCTTGTGTTACCTTTTCTTCTTTAGCTAGTTTCATTCTTATTAACATTCGTTGATCTTGTAAACCTAGTCATTATCAATATACAATTTATTTTTGTCACTTGAACCTGATTACATCATTGTGTTCTAAGGATTTTTGTGCCCCAAAGTTTTTTCTTCCTTAATTTACATAAACAAACACTATAGAATACTTAGTGTGGGTTTTAGGATCCACATTTTTTCACTACAAGAAAATGTAGTATATATAGCACATGAAGATAGTGTTTTCTATGTTAATGCTATAGTTGATAAACACCCAGTTTACGATAGCGTTTTGAAAATGCAAACGTTATCTTTGTTTTTTTTTTTGGATTCTAAGACTTGAAAACCCATTGTTTTAGATAGAAATGCAAATTTTGAAACGCTATGCTTGGTTTAGGCAGAAAAGTTAAACCTAAAATTTCATTCTCCCTCCCATTCTCATTTCACTCAATTTTCCCATCACTTTTTTTTCCTTTCTTTCGTTCTCCCTCTCATTTCATGGATCCAATTGATACATTATAAAAAAATTCCCACAACTAGATCTAGATCTGCATCTTCATCTTCTTCTTAAGAGAGTTAACGAGCGAGATCTTTTAGTTTCTTTTCTTTCAATAGGGACCATTATATCTGCATATCTAGGGTTACCACTATTGGATTAGATTTAATCTAATGGACAGAATCTAATAATACTCTTTGCTTTCTCTTTTCTCTCTGTTGTCGACAAATCTGACTCTTTATCTTTGTCTTTGTCTTTTCCTTTATTTTTTTCACGAAAATCTTACATATTCTCTTTATTTTCGATCTGTTCAATCTTTTCTTGGATCTATAAACCGTCTTCGATTAAGTTCGCCTCCGTTTGTGACTCATGTGACGTTACGCTCACCGTACCACACCACCACAATGGTTCATGTGACGTCACGCTCGCCGTCCCACACCACCACCACGGTTCGACCTCTCTCTCTCTCTCTCTCTCTCTCTCTCTCTCTCTCTCAGAATGTTCTAACATTTTTTTCTTCAGAGAATCTGTAGCTACGAGCGTCTGCTTTCTTCATATCCGTCAGATTCCATCTTTAGTGTAGATAGCGCTAAAAAAGATCTCGACTTTAAACCTCAAGTCATTGTTTCTTCCTGTTTACTCTGTTTTATAGGTTTGAATTTACTCAAAAAGATGATACCTTTCTACTATGAGGTTTTTCTATATGATGATAACCGGTTATGAAGACCACACCCAAACTGGTTTTAGCACTTAATTAGTCGAAACATGTGCAGAGATGGTCATTTAACAATGGTCAAAGCCCTGTTTCTTTATGGTACTGTGTCAGGTGTGAGGCAGAGGAGGAGGAGAAGGAAGTAACAAAGAACATGAGGAAGAGAGTCATGTTTAACTTGAATGTGCAAACCTTTGAACCAACACTACCATCAAGATATGAGAGTTATTGCAGATATGTGTCAACTCTCTCTCTCTCTCTCTCTCTCTCTCTCTCTCTCTCTGTTTTGAACTGCTTTTGTTTGTTTTAGGGTTGGAGGAGGCAAGGCGAGGTCTCCCTATTATCTCTTCTTGTGGCAGGTAAAACGAAGCTCAATCGATTCTCTGTCTCTCATTCTCTCTGTGTTTTGATTTTTTTGGTTCTTGTTACAAGAAGCTTGTTCTTGAGGTGCTTTCTTTTCTGTACAGATTCAATGATAGAAGAATGTGACTTTAGTTTTCTGCTAGCTTCTCAGATGTAAGGTGGTTGCTCTGTATCATTTTATTGGTTGCTATCAGTAGAGATATATATCTGCTTCTTTCGGCTTTGTGATGATTATGGCTTTGATTTTGTAGGTAATATATGACAAAACAGTATGTTCAGTCTCGGACTCCATTGCTGCAGTAACCTGACGCGCAACAGTACATTCAGAGAGGTTACCCACAAAACCCTCAGCAGATCCAAAAACAGCAGCAGCAATGGTGTACACGCACTTAGTTTCCCGGTTAAGCGGAAGATACAAAACAGTGGAGTACCTTATGATGATGATAGTGTTTATGCTAGGGATCATTGTGAAAGTTTATTAGGGGTAGATTGATAGTATGTTTGACAGGTTTTTACGGTTTGTATAAACAAGGAAAAAATTTATGGTTTTGTAAACATTTAAATATGTTTTAAACTTTTTAATATGATTAATTGTTTTTATTACAAATATTCCAAATATATATTACATTAAAATAAAAAAAGAACCAATTTGTAATTATTTTTAATAAATTTTCAGATAATTAAAAAACATATTAATAACACTAAACATTTTCTATCTTTGTATAATAAACTGCTATAAATAAAATCAAATTAATGAGTTTTAATAACATTTGTATTAATCGCTATCGATGTTTATTTAACTATAGTATCTGAAAGATCCGCTATAAAAAGTGTCTGACCTACGATAACGGGAGCCGTCAGAGCGTTTTATGAAACAATAGTATATCAAACTCATAGAATTTAATGGCCGCTATTCAACTTATATACTATGATTTTTACCACTATTAAGCCATAGTATAAGTCATTTATAGAGTCTTTACATTATGTTGAGTCGACGAGATATTTCCCCACATAACTATCATATTGCATCAAATGTCTCCCAAATTATTGTCTCATTTTATATTATGTTGATATCATAGATTATGCTCGCCTTTGCAGGATCCAGCCATGGAAAGTCCTTATGTTTGGACTAGTGTTTGGAATAGTTTAATGGCAGCAAAACCTTTATTGACATTGGCTATTAGAGATAAGGTTAATTAACGGTATCAAATACAAGTTTGGGAAGATTATTGGATCTCTACGTTCCCTGAGAGATCGGCAAGACTTTTTGTGCCTATGGTTGATACAAGAATGAAAGTAAGCGAGTTGAATCATGGAACACAAAAATAATCTAATGTTAAATGCTAGAAAATTTGATAGATAAGAAGATATCTCTCTTATTCGACGCTTGTCCATAAGCCAATTTAATAAAGATGACAAATACCATTAGAGTTACAAGAGGAGTGGACATATGTTAACCAAGCTCAATTTATAAAGAAAAGAGTTAAAATTATTTGAAATAAACTTACTGCTTACTGTTTTGTAGTAGTATATCCTGAAACTCTTTGAACTTCGTATGGAACTCTTTTAACATCGTCTTGTCAAGGTTTGGTGAGGCCTGATACTTTGTTTTTTCTGATTTTAAAAAAGATTTTCCAATCTCTTGTCTGGGGTGTACACTCCTCCAATTTTGGTTGACCTTATCGAAATATGTTTCCCTTTTCCCTTTCCAATTTTGATAGACTTTGGCAGAATACATTTTTATTTTCTCTTCTTAACGTTTGGTGCATCTAATTCATGGGATGAAGCTTCCTCTAGTGGTGTGGCGTAGCCAATGGTAAGACAGTGTACACCATCTTTCACGTGGTGTACACCTACAGTGGAACTCTGAACACCTATAAATCTTAGTGTGTACACCTATAAAAAATGCAAACGAATTGAAAATATGTTTAACCTCCGCACTTACAGATATGTTGCTTCAGATGGGGTGTATGAAGTCGCATTATTAATGCCAACACTGACAACATAATCAACCTGAAAAGCATGAGGAAATATTTTCTAAGTAAAGGCAGCAAGCAACCATTATTTGATAAAATCAAGGTTGTGTTACCATTTACTCAGACGCATCTACCTTGTTGAATTCAAGAAAGTTGTAGTGTCGTTGTCGCTAATCCCACTGAAGTTGTTATATTTCCATTTTTTCTTGTTGTTCCTCCTATGTCATCCTCCGGATTGTTGTGCTTGAGTTTTTTTCCTTCAGCTTTTCTTTGTGGAAACGTCATAAGGGATGTAGTATCAGGATGGGAAATCATGTCTCTGGGGTGTGGCTCGATAAGATTTCTTCTCGCAAAATGGACAAATGGGTTTTGAGCTCACCTTGGAACCAAACTTTCAACTCTGCAATCTGTTCTCCTCTGTTTGCAGATTCAACCTCCTTACCATTACCATACCGAGGACGAAGTTGAGGTCACTGATTTTGATTGGAACAACGAGGCTCCTCCTTTTCGTTGCGAGAGCGACGAGGTAGTTTGTGACGTTCCTTTTTCACAGTTGCGCCTGTAACCTTCGAAGTGGGTTGGATAGTTGGAAGGGATGAATCACCACCATTGAAATATGTAACTTTAAATTTGTGGCCTCGCAGCATTAGGCAACTAAATGGTCAACTTTGGGGTGTTCCACTTCTTTCTCCCAGTTTAGATCCACACCATCACATCGGGGATTGTAAAATTCACAACAACCTAGTTCGGTTTCCACATGACATTGAAATTTGCAATGTAAAATCAATTTTTGTCATGAGGTTCAATTGTACAAAACCATTCAAACAGAACGTACCTCTGTATCAGATTCAGCTTGAAGTAATCTTCGAAGTGTAAAAGTGTATTCATTGAGTTGCAATCGTCAGGTTCTTGCAAGAAAGTCGACGTGTTATCAAATTCAGGAAATTTTTCAATAAGTGCGGCGATTTCTTTGAAATCCATAAGTTGCAGAGCTAAAGGGAAGCCATAACATGCTGAGGTTTTCTGTTTCAGACGGGATCGCATGGCCTCAAGGTAATCATGCATGTTTGAAGAAGGTGCAAGCGGTGTCAATCTAGACAAAGTAGTGAGGAATGCCTCTCTCCCCCAAAGATATTTGAGAAAGTATGCAACGTCTTCAACCATCTCAATGTACGAAAGCGTTACTTTCAGATTTTTGTTACCAAAAACAAGTATACCGTCTACAAGAACAATGAGAGCTAATGGCAGACGCTTTCATTCAAGGAGCGTTGGCTGTTCAAGCAGCCCAAGAACAATATGGACTGTGACATTTAGATCAACAGTACCGAAGAGTTGGTTCCACATTGTTCTGCCGGCTGATACATCTTTTGACGAGGCTACTTATCCAACTTTGTCAACAAAAGGTTCACAATTTAAGCTTGTGATGTCGCGGAATTCATGCATGAAAAACCAGAGCGGGTTGTCGGCAGATAAAAACCAGAGTTCATATTTGTGTTTAGTAACAAGTTGACTGCTGAGGAAGGAATCTATAAGTTTTGCGGAGTTTAAACACTGAGCAACTAGCAATTGGAACATAGAACCAAATTGACTTCCAAGTTGCGCCTGCATTTTAACCGCGCCTTCAGGGATTACTCTTTAAAGCCAATGATTGTTGCTTTGGAGTAGATGTTCAGCCGAGGATGACTTGGATAGAAATTAGGTGCAAACAAACTCTCTGATAGCGCTGACAGAGATTCGAGTGCTATTTCAATAAATTATGTGGAGCTAGACGACATCTGCTCTTCTGATTTTTCCGATTTTATTTCTGAAACTACAATTGAATAAACGAAACCATTAAGCGATTTGAGCTTCATACTGATGCAAAGGCAAACATTTTAGAGTAACCTCTTAGCGGTTTTGAGAGCTAAATAAAATGGTTACATAACGTGACTTCAAAAACATTTGAAGTTATCCTCAGTCTATTCTAATAAACAACGGCAACGTGAATCGAACAGAGAAGAAACCAAGTAACGAAGTTCCGAATATACAATACAGTAAAGTCGACGATTAGACGAAAGTTATACCTGCATATCGAGGTGGAGGTTTCTTCGGTTTAGCAGGTCTCACAACACGATATTAAATACAGGTGACCCTCCTCTGCGTTTTCTGACTACAACATTGAGAAACTATTATTGAGAATTCGCGATTCCAGAGTCGAGATTTTTGTTAGGTTCCAATGCAAAATCATAAAAATTGGTTTTGAATAGAAAACCAATTTAGGGTTATGATGTTTGTGTAAAGTGCCCAACTTAGAACTTGCCCAGTGTTTCTTATGTTTAGCTGAATGATTATGTCTTCTTTAAATTGAATATTATTTGGCAGATTGAAAGCAAGTTTATTTGAACAAGTTTGGTTTACAAATAAAATATTTTTAAATTAAAAATTGCGTAAATATTACATGTAGCAAAGGTTTTGAGAGACATTTCATCTATCCCAGAAGAAAATTTGCCCATTTTGCCAATCAATACTGAATGTACTTCATTTCTCTAACTGTAAACTTAATTTTTTCCGATTTCTTATTTTTTTAAAGTTAAAAGGGATCAAGTTCGAGGGTTCGATTACCAAAAGTATCAATTTTTATTTTATTTTTTGTGTTAAAACAACATTGTTTTGACCATCAATCTACACTTCTTTTACCACGTGAAAGCTAAGTCATCTGTATTTAGCATTTGACTAACAAAATGTTAGCCAAAATAAGTTTTCGTGTTAAGATAAGCAATTCAAATATAAAATTCAAATAAATATGTAATTCAGATAGAATTTCTCATTTATCCTTTGTTTAGATATGTAAAAGATTTATAGACTTAAACAAAGCGTCGTCTCCCTCTCTCGAAACCTAAGACACCCCACCACCACAAATCGCTTGCTGTCTCCGGTCCGGCTTTTGCTGGTGCCGGAGTCACCTTCCTCTATCCCTTTCCTATTTTTTCTTTGCCTCTTTCCTCACCTCTTTCACCCTATTCGATATGCAAGCTATTTTCTGAATTTTTGGTGCTTCACCTGAAACCTTCAAGGTTAGAGGAGATGTCTATCAACAATTTGGAGGGGCGGCAAGTCTAGGGTCCGGTAGATGCGGAAGAGGTCGGCTTTTAGGGTCGAAATCGAGGCCAGATCTGATTTTCCCGTTTTATAGATCTCCGGTGATCTCTTCACGGCGGCGGCACGTGGCTTATTGGGGGTCCTACTCCAGTCCGGATCTACCCTCTCGTGTGACGGTGTCCCAACCGAATGAGTGGTGAGTCAGCAATGGAAAATGTTCTTGAACTCTGTTTCTCGGGGTAAAGCATGTCAAAAATGTCTCATCTTGCCGAACTTGTCAACCGGTATGATAAACTCTGAAGTAGTACATGATGGTTTTTCTACTTCCTAGCACTGGAAGGGGCTCTTCATCTTCTCCGGTGGTAAGAACCCACAACATTTGAAGCTTTAACTGTTGTTCCAGCTACATTTTCATTTGCTGCCAAACCCGCTTTTGCTCAATACGGAACCGATTCCGTCTTTATGGCTATGGAGTGAGGCATTTGAGAGCGCAGTAACAACGATCATGTTAGGACTTGCACCGTTTTTGGTGAAGATGCTTTGGTCCGGGAGCTGAACTCGTTAGTTGTGTCTAATTGTATATCCTTGATTTGATCTAGTTAGTTGTGTGTTAATGTTTTCACTTAGAGTGGTCAAATTTAGATGTGGTTTAAGAGGCAATTCTTCTCGGGTCGTGAGGAGAATTTGTTCTTATCGGGTATAATTACAACAAAGTAGAAGATTGGATAGCGTAAGATCCATATATGTGATTATGAGTGATACTAGATCACTTTGTTTGTAAGTGTGGTTGAATTTCTTGTTGTTATAAATTATGTATTATCTATTTGATTAATGATAAGTTGAAGTTGAGCAAAGAAAAAAAAATATAAGGCAAAAAATTGTACAGGCTGAAATAAGGAACCCATTTTCCGTGTGGTTGAAGGCCCAAACCGTGACAAACTCTTCTCACCTAACTTCGGTGGAAAAAAAGTTAAAAGGAAAGTGGTAAATTGTGTAATTTTCTTGCTTTTTTTTGAAAGATGAGACGTATGAAACCGACACCTCTGACACAAAAAACAAATATTAAAAGAAACAAGAAGAAATGGACAAAAGATGGTATAGAGAAGAGTGAGAAGAGAGCCAAGTATTTCAAAAAGCTCAATTCTTTCTCTTTCATCAACAACTTGAGTGCGAGAGAGAAAAGAGCCCTTCAACTCAGATTCTCTCACGCGCTTTAGGATCCTTCCTGCTCCTGAGTCCTGACCCGTCTCAAGATCCGAATCAAGGATCCTCTCGGGTCCGTCTATTTTAATCTGCCTATCTTCTTCTCCAATATATATTTCTTAAGTCTCTTTGTTCTCTGCTTAGTGGTGGTTCTTAGTTTTGTTTCTTTTTAATTTTCTTCCCCCAAAAGTATCGATATAGATTGAAAGATTTCGAGTTCCATGTAAGAAACTAATCCCCAAAATTAAAACTTCAGTTTATCAGAAGCTAAATTATAGTTTCTTATGTATAGATTTTTTACTTTTCTTTTGTCTATATAATGTTTGCATGGTGTTTTTTCTTCGATTTTATTTTTATTTAACAACCCTGTGATTGACTTCACAATTCTGTTTAATATATATATTTTACAGGATTATTTATAGGCTTACAAAATAAATACAAATGATCATATTGTTTTAACCGTTGCAAATATTTCTCCGCTGATTTGAAGCTTCAAGAATATTTTGGCATATTCTTGGAATTTATCTTTCTTTGGTTCCTTGTAGATATTTCAGTCTTTTTATTTAGTCTTATCCAATGCTAATGTATGTTATAATGTGAACATTTAAGAATACAAAAACGTTAATATTAAGTCTCTGATATAAGTTCTTATTTATGAAACAGATTGAAGAACGAAACCCTAAACCGTAAATGCAGAAAACAAGAGCAACGTTTCGTCACAAAGATCAAGCAATGTCTCAGTCTGTAGATCCGCAGACCGATCTGGTCGGACACAACAACAAAGCGATCACTAACCCACTGGCTCTGAGTCTCTTGATTGGTCTGAAGAACAACAAGTGCATCTCAGATTCTGATTTTGTCAGAAGCCCTAAATCTCCTCTTGAGTTTAGGATGTTGTCTACAATGGCTGACCCATTCTTCCTCAGATCTCCTAGATCACCATCACTCACTGCCCATCTTAACTGTTGTGGTGGCCCTGCTAAAGTTGGGTTATTAAGCATTGTTAATTCTCTCGGTGATGATACACCAGATGTCGTGTTTGGACCAGCCTTGAGGATCAAGTCTTCTGAGACTAAGGACAAAAATCCCAAGTTGTTCACCAACACCAAGCCCGGAAAGATCGAAAAAGAAAGATCTGGTGTTATCTTCGAGATCGGTGAGACTGATCCAATCGGGTTAAGAAACCGCTCCAAATCTGCGAATGATTGTCAGGCTAAAACCCGTGTCCTGTCTCAACCAAGGATTGGCTCAGACAATGCATTCTCATGTTATCTATCTGAGGATGAGATGGCGATGTCAGAGGACTACACTTGTATTATTACACATGGTCCTAACCCGAAAACCACTCATATTTACGGTGACCGAGTTTTAGAGTGTCGCAAGAATGAGTTGGAGGAAGATGAGGATAGGAAAGAGAAGAGTATTGAGACAGAGTTGGCTTCAAACTTCCTCAGTGTATGTAACTTCTGCAACAAGAAACTTGTAGTTGGCGAGGACATATATATGTACAGGTGCGTATTCCGTTTCTAATAATCTCTCATACGCATATGCACGTACAAACGTAGGTTGATCAACTTAGATAAATGTTATGTATAGATAACATGAAGAATGCTTTCTATCTAAACTTGTGATGTTTGTGTGGTGATGTAATGCAGAGGAGACAAAGCGTTTTGCAGCGAAGAGTGTCGTGCAGAGGAGATGACGATCGATGAGGATGACTGTGAAGATTCGTTCGTAGCTATGCAGGAATCTTCAAAGAAGCTCTTCTGAACAAGAAGCAGCTAATAAAACGATGGCCATGGGACGAGCTTTTATAGACCCGACCATCGTCTAGTAACTACCTAAAAGGACTTATTATATATATATATATATATGTATTGACTAGTGTCATCATGCCAATCGTAGGTAACGTTTGGTACTAATCTGGCCCATCCGTCTACAAAGAGCTGTGTTTATGCGCATCTATTATCAGCTGCAGCAGCCACGGATGGATTAGGCGACCTTTTTTTTTTTTTTTTTTTGCTTTTGTATATTCTGTAATGGGTTTCAGTTTTCTCTTTTTTTGGTTTGTAATCGAAATGGAAGACTACTACTATGATGATAACTGAATAAGCCTTAAAGAGTGTTGGTTGCAAGAAAGGGATTATGTAACCACTCTTTTTCTTGAGTCATGTTTTCAAGGGTCTTTCTGCAGATTTATTGCCTCATATAAGTCTTATAATATGATCAATATATCACTTGCAACCAGAATAGCAACATCTTCGGATTTGAGGAGGATCTGATTTATGAAAAATAAGGTTTTGGCCTCTTGATCACACCCATATCCATACATTCCCTTAAACATGCAAAGCATTGGCCTTGTACAACATTTAGAACAAATTGCAGGAAAAGTCTCAATTTTGACCTCAACAATTTCCGTCGTACCAAATACCTCCCGAACAAAAGGTCAGTGCTAAATATAAAAGGTTAGTGCCGAACTTCTTAAAACTAACCTAAAATTATAGTGACTCTAACCGAAGTTAGTTAACCTTTAACAAGATAAAACAATGTCATTTTTTTATAATAAAAATATGTTCACTATAAAACTCAAACCCATGGTAAAAAGGGCACACTAACCACTAGACTAAGTAACTTTTTAAAATATTATTGCAAATTTGAAATTATATATACTACTATATTTCTTCATCTTATCCGGTTAAAACTTTGGTGTTGATTATTTTGATTTATATAAATAGACTAACATGTTTTAATTATCGCATATTTAATAAACTTATATTGTACTAAAATATAAATAGTAAAAGATTTATACTTATATAAATTAAATATACTTAAAACTTTGAAATATTTATAAAAATAATATAAATTATTTTCAATTTTTAAAAAGAAATTGTCAAAAATACTATATTCCTACTAACACTTTTACCTTCATATTTAAGAGGCTAAAATAAACTTATAACTCTAATTTAATTAATTTAAGATTTAGGGTTTTAGAGTTGAGGGGTATAGTAGGGTTTTGGAATGCGGAATTTAGGATATTAATTAATTTAAGAGATTTTTGCCTCTTAAAAATGAAGGTATTTGTGAAAATGTTCCTTTAGTGAATGTAAAGATGAATAATGATACCAATAATGTGGTAATCTTGAAAATTCCCCATTTTAAAACCTTTAATGATAATCTTTTTCTTCAAAATTAATATAATATACTTTATGTTTATATATTTTAACTATTGTTTAATTTGTCTAATATTTTGAACAAAATATCTTACTGAAAGAAAGGTAAAAAAGCCTCTTAAAATTTTGAACAAAATATCAAAAATATATAATATTAACTTTGAAATATAAAAACAAATTCCAGTTAAGATTAAAAATTAAAAAATAATTTATATAAGAAAATTTTATAAATATCTTAAAAGTTTGAAGTATATTTAATATTGTATTATTATAAATATTTTATTATTTTTATTTTAGTAAGATATAAACTTTTTAAAGATATGATAAGTAAAAATATGTTAATGTGTTTATGTAAATCAGAAACAATCATCACCATAGTTTTAAATTGAATAATATGAAGAAGTATAGTAGTTTATATAATTTCAAATTTGTAATAACATTTGAAAACATTACTTTAATCTAGTGATTAGTATGCCCTTTTAAAAGGGTATCAAGATACGGCTTCGAATTTTGCAATGAACATATTTTATGAAAAAAAAAAAACAACATCTTTTTATCTTGTTAGAGTCATTGTAGATTTAAGCACATTTTGAGAAGTTTGGGTAGTTCTGAATTATAACTGAGTTAAAGTCGTATTTGGCACGACTGAAATTGTTAGAGTCAAAATCAAAATTGGTCATTTCCCAACAAATTACTTACATTGACGTTTATAAGGGACTTTATATTGTCGATCTCACTAGCATACTTACTTGTGTTGTTAGTTAGTCTTCTTTTCTATAGTCGTTATTCCTTAGAATGAAAGTTTTGGTTGCCAACAATCTAAGAATTAGCCTTTAAGCCATTTAGAACATACTATGAATCTGAATCTCCAAGCAAGCATCGATACTCTAACTTTCTTGATCATTTTTTCCTTCGATCATCTTACCTTATGGCTTGTATGTTTCTTGTTTCCAACACGTCTATCACACCTTGTAGCTCCATCACGCTTGGAAATTACATTTCACTTTTTTGTTGCATAATGAATTTGCTCATCCGGGTATCTTTATTTGACATTGTGGATATTAAAAGCAAAAAAGGAGACACATGTTAAAAAAACACAAAGAAAAAACAACATTACCAATAAATTATGTTGTATAGCTATTTTATCTAAGACATTGATATTAGCGCACTACAAGGAAACACTTTATATTTTGATGGACATTAATTTCGTCGGTTTTATTTGATGGATTTCCGACGAGATACCAACGAAATACATAATTTCATGTCCGTCGGTATTTCTCGGAAATTTTCAACGAAAAAAGACGAATGTCACGTCGTCGAAAATTTCCCTCGAAATTCCGACACAATATCGATGAAATATTATATCCGTTAGGCGATAATTTAAATTAGTTATATTTTCAATATTCATCGGAAAGTTGTCGGAAATTTCCAAAGAATTTCCGACGGATCGTTTGACCATTGTAGGCTCCGACGAGTTACCAACAAATATACCGACGAATTTTCGACAGAAATTTTTGACCGTTTCGACTTTCGATAGAATTCCAACAAACCTTTTGACCGTTTAAATTTTCGACGAATTTCCGACGAACTTTGAAATATTCGTCGGAATTCGGTCAGAAATCCGTCGAAATGTTGACATGAACTTTTCTTTATAAATATGACCTCCCCACACCACATTCTCCTCATTCACTTTTTATTCTTTCTCCATTCTCTACAAATCCAAGAAAACAATCATGTCTTATGGAAATCGTTATCGATCGTGGATGGATAAACCGCATTTGGATCAAAACACTAATTTGCTTACAAAGGAGTAAATGGAGGGTATTGGAGAATTTATAAGGCTTGTTCAACAACAACCGGAAGCAAATACATGTATGTTACGATGACCATGCTCTTCCTGCAATAATAATAAGGTTATAAAATAATGGGATATTTGAACTCATTTATATATGAGAGGGTTTACACATAGTTATAAGGTTTGGTATCTTCATGGGAAAATTGGTTATGAATATGGTAGTACTAGCGAACTTCAGCATGTGGTTAGGTTAGAAAAACCAAGAACAGATGTAGATTATGGTGTAGGTATTGAGCAGATGGTAAATGGTCATTATAAAGGGGAAGAGCCCAATGCAGAATCTAAAAGATTTCTTGACATGTTTGATGCAGGAAAACAACATTTTTACAAAGGTTGTATAGATGGTCATTCACCCTTATCATCCGCAACTAGATTGATGGATATTAGACAAATTATAATTTGGCTGAAGAATGCGTGAATGTGATTGCTGATTTCGTTAGAGGTGTTCTACCAGAGGATAATCTAGCACTGAGTTCATACTATGTGGTTTAGAAACTGGTAGCGGGTCTTGTATTATTGTATCAGATGATAGATGTATGCATCGACAACTACATGATTTATTGGAGAGCGGATGAGAAATGGGATATATGCAAATTTTGTGGGAAACCTCACTATCATGAAACGAGGGGAAGAGTTCTAGTACCATTCAAGAGGATGTGGTATTTGCCTTTGACAAAAAGACCAAAGAGGTTTATCAGTCTGAATGCACAACCCAACCAATGAGATGACATGCAGAGCTCACCCTAGATGGTCAGATTAGACAATTTTCCAATGCAAAAGCTTAGAAACATTTCCAATTAACATATCCAGAATTTGCCCATGAGAGAAGAAATGTATATCTTGGATTATGTACTGATGGTTTTAGCCCGTTTGGAAAGCATGGAAGACAATATTCTCTATAGCTAGTGATTGTGACACCGTACAACTTGCTGCCCAATTTGTGCATGCGAAGAAAGTTTTTGTTTTTCTCCATTCTCGTCCCCGGGCTAGAGCATTCTAAGAGATCACTTAATTTGTTTCTTCAGCCACTAATATATGAGTTGCAACAACTATGGGCACATGGTGCTGAGACATGCAATGCGTTGTGCAAAGAAAACTTTTAGATGTGATCAGTACTTATGTGGAGAATAAATGATTTTCTAGCATATGAGATGTTATCTAGATGGACAACACATGAGAGACTATCATGTCCATATTGTCAAGATAACACAAATGCTTTCCAACTAAAACACAGAAGGAAAACGTGTTGGTTTGACTGTCACAGAAGATTTCTACCACCCAATCATCCATAACGTAGGAACAAGACTTTGTTTACGAAGAACAAGAAGGTGTTTGACAGTCCACCAGAAGAAATTAGTGGGAAAGATTTGTTGGAACAATTAAGGGATTCTGATGCAGATAGGACGCCAACCGTTAGTGGACATGAAAATATTCGAATCGACGTTGTTGGACAACTACACAATTGGCACAAAAAGAGTATTTTTGGGATATGCCATATTGGAAGGATAATCTGTTGTGGCATAATTTAGATGTCATGCACATTGAGAACATCCAAGGTAAAATGAAGGATAATTTGAAGACAAGACTGGATTTAGTCGATATTTCTGCTCGTTCTGAACTTCACGTTGATGAGAACGGTGTGGGTCACTTCACCCGTCTAATCGGAAGCTCCCGTTTCAGCTTCCACCTTGTCGGGCGAAACGGGAATCAGATCCCATTGCTCCCAAATCCTCTCCTCGGTCTGAGGAATCGTAAACTCCCTGTTGGCATTGTTCATATGCCTAGTCTGCCTCGCATACTCGACATCGAATGAATAAGCAGGGAATTGCGTAAGATGCAGTCCTCCCACATTACCGCGACACTCGCGATAATCCCCAAGAGCATGATAACTCCCTTTCCTCAAACTCGCCTGAGAACATATCACGACGGTTCCTCATAACTTCAGTAACCTCTCTCTTTACTCGCCTATAGTCTTGATGGACCTTCGACTCTCTCTAACTACTAGAATTATCCAACTCGCCTTTCAGAGGGCGATCTCCTTATCGGCTGTCTTGGCCCTGAATTGAGCCATGCAAGCCTCCCGGTTGCTCGCATCAAGAGCTCAGTTCATCATAAGGAGGTCCTGCGAAAACTCTCGAAGTCAAGAAAAGTTTGACCATAAAAAATACTTAAGGACAAGAACTTACCCCATTGACCATCCTCGACGCTTTGGTAAACTCTGGCACCTCGCTGGACTCGCCCTCGGTCGAGGGAAATTTAAAGTCAAGCAACTTTTGAAGATCGATCTGGTCGCCACCACTTCCACCCGCTTGACTATTGAGATAATCTTTGAGTATGTTGTCCGTGGGAGATCCTTTCCCTTCGACCACGTCATCGTCGAGAATAACGCATTTGTCTTTGCGGATCTGCTGGAGCCTCATTTGGAAAGAACCCGTCCATGCTCGACCCTTCCCCTTCTTCGACCGGTAGATCCGCTAAAACCGAGAACGTTGAAGAGCAACAACGCGACGAACCCGTTTCGGAGTGAACATGGCCCAAAAGAATGGGCAGCCACGGAGTAAATCTCTGACGGTGTCCAAGCCATCCAGAATCGGAAGAAAAGGATTAGTCATTGCAAAATAAAGGACAAATGCGTAAGATCGAATATCATCAAAACTGAAACTGGCGCATATCCGAATGGGAGTACCTTTTCGGCCACATTTGGTGCTAAATATGGAAATGAAATTCTCTTCCACGGATGCAATATCAACACGAATAAAGAAGAAATGCTTCTTCTAGGAGTGGTAGTTTGACACGAATCCCGTTATCATCGCCATGTTTTGCCGAGGACCCAGTTGTACTATGGCCGAATTACCCCGAGGCATCAACAAGCCTTCAAGATGCTCGACATCAAGGTTCATACCCTATTCGTAACTCAGCACCAAAATCCCAATACGATGCTGCAAACCGCATGAGTTGACCTGACCAATCCACAACTCGAAACGATTGAAGAGCTGCACAATAACTTATGTGATAGGAAAACATATGTGGCATTGCATTAAGTATGCCTCATAACACGTAAAGCAACCATCAGGCGATGACTCGGCGACCTCCCCAACTATTGGAAGACGAAACTCTACCAACTCCAGAACGTTGCAGAAGCTTCGAATGGCATCGAGCCCATTGGGACAGCTTTGACTCGGACAACCGACAACAAGGTTGGCACGCAACGGAGGAGGAACCCACGTTCCGGGCCTAGGAGGCTTTACTTCGCCCCTGGCCGTCTAGTACGCATCGGCCTCTTCGGGATCGACCGAATGTGTCTCAAATTCTACCTTTGGGTCAACATCACTGTGTTGCGAGCTAGAACCATCGGAAACAAAACGCTCGGGATGAGCCTTGGAAGAAGCTATTCGTCTTAAAGACATGATAAAAACACCAAAAGGAGAAATGGAGAGAAAGGATCTTTCTACCTTAGAAAGATCCTTTGTGGAAATGAGCAAGTAAATAATTTGAAAACTTATTCCACATACTTATAGGCAAGAAAATTCACTTTTCACCTTCGGACTTTCAGTCATTGATTACGCCTAACTTACTTAAACACGCCTAACCGCTCGCATGAACATCACGATTCTAACGAGTTGAGGGGCTAACTGTTGGGGTCAAAATCAGTTATGACGAAATCAATAACTGAAACTTCCCGAAAAATGTTTCTCTTTAAAAGAAAGAGATAGTATTTTAAAAAAAAGAGAGCGGGAGAACCAAAATTGAGTTTCATATGAGTTCTGAAAAGGATTCATACGATAGTCCTTGAGAAAGGTTACTCGAAGCCTTAGACAAACGGGTCCCGAGCATCGAAACAACAAAACGGGCTGTCCAACTTGCCCCCGTTGGACTGCCTTGAGGGCGAGTTGGACCAAACGAGCAGTTCAACTCACCCCCGAGGCGAGTTGGACTGAACGATTAGTCCAACTCACCCCCAAGGCGAGTTAGACCGAACGAACAGCCCAAATCTCCCAATCGGCGAGTTGGATCAACCAATCCTTCTTCACCCACCCTCATAGCTTCCTCCTTCGAGATTGGATCGAACTTGCTCTTGTTTCGTCTCGATCGGAGTTACCGTTGGAAATTTATGATCTAAAAACCGCAAGAACTCGTTTCCTAGTATAAAGTTCGAGTTGATCGTGTAAAACGTCAACGATTAACTAAACCCCTAAAGCTACCTCCACTATAAGAGAAATTTGAACTTTCTTCGGAATCGACGTCGTTTCAAAAGCGCTCTTTCGATAAATCGTAAAAACGCTTAAGTAAAAAAACAGGTCGAGAAGGTATAAAACACGGCTAAAAGCCCACTCGCGGTTTTACACGAAATCAAGCCCAATCGTTATGACGGTCTATCTTTTATTTTGCAGGAAAAGATAATGTTATGTTCATAAGATAAATGTAAAGTTTCCAAAGGTAACCATGAAGATTGAAGAAAAATGGAATATTCCCGCGAAGCGGTAAACTCAGCCGAGGGCAGAAAGGGAAAGTGCAAACTGTCTCTAGGAGGACTGAGTATATAAGGGCGTCAAGGTTGAAGATGCGGATACACAATTTTTTCTACTCAAAGCAGAGCATAACACTTAGGGCAAATTAGGCATATTTCTGTTTTTCTGTTTTTGAACTGCGATTCAACTAGGTTAATCAAGTCTCACAAGGTTATAACTAGGAATTCGCCGACGCCTCTTATCGCCGAGGCTTTACCTGTTGTAACGCTCATTCACTCAATTCGGAATAAGATTTTCTTTGCTCCCTTTTTGTTTTTTTACCAATTTATTATTTTGTTTGTTCTCGTTATTTGATTTCTTGGCGTGTGGTTTAGCAGATATTCGGGACCTCTGGGAAATTAAGGTTTACTTAGCTTTCCTATTTTCATCAAAATCGATAGTTCGAATTTCGGTTCTCACATCGATCTTTGGCGAGTCGTATATTTCAGACCAATCAAGTCTTTAAGAAATTGTGTAAAAGATCTTTGGAAATTATTTTAAAATTTATTTTCCATATGTCATTACCACAATCACTTTCACTAGAAATTGTGACATGGCATAGTAGAATTGATGACATAGTTTGGACTAAATATGACATGGACAAGCACATTTTAATGTTAATTTCTATTTTTGATAATTTTTTTAGAATATGGTAATTACTTATTTATCATCATTAAAATAATCTATTCATATATATATATATATATATATATATATATATATATGACATTCAATAATATAATTATAGAGATAAAAATATTTGAAAATTTTCAAAATATTATTTAAGTATATTCTTATAATCATGTAATTTTATTATTAAACAAGATTTTCAAAATTTTACAAAATCTTTTTTAAAAATAAATTTTAAATCATAATACCATTTGTTTCTTTTTTATATCTACAAATTTAGTTTTTTTTGATGATTATACACTTTTATTTAAATTTTTTAATTTTATACAAGTCGATTTAATATATATTTAAAATTTATTTAAGTTTATAATTTAAAATATATACAAATCTATTTTAAATATGATTTAAAATAAATAATAAATTATTTTATCTTAATTTTATATTTAGTTAAATCAAATTTGTATTAAAATATTAATATAAAATAATAATATCTAAAATATAACACAAAATTTTGTTTTAAATTTGTATTGAAGCACATGATGTAGGAAAACATTTAGTTTTTAATAAAAAGATACGTGCTCATGAAAATAATGTGTGCCTTGTGTTTCACTCAATTTCGATGACCAACTGCACTCGTTATGATTTATGAAACAAAGGCCTTCCCACAAAAACATATGGAGGGGAACCTTTTTCACGTAAACCCACGTTGGAATTGAGTCATTCTCTTGCTTCTCTTCCTCTGCTTTTGGTGACCACCATTGGTACATATGTTACACTCCACATATACCTTTACGGAGTATGCGCTCATGATTTTTTGGGTTACGAACTCTGAATCTCATAGTTGTGATGTTGACTTCGTATACATCAACTTTTGATGATGTATCCCCATAATTCCAGACCTTATTCAAGATAACATGGACATTTGCAATGTGGAGCCATATCCAAATACTTCTCCACCAGAAAATTTTTCCATAATGGAATTACACTCTCAAATACCTCATCAGGAATCTTGACAGAATAAACTTCATTCCGAGTAGAAATATCTACCTCGTACTTCTTCAAGGATTGCTTATGTTAAACAACAGAAACCCAATTTGTAGCTTTTTTTAGTAACATGCATTACCGAATAAGTATCAGCAACAGTGATCGGAGCCTCCGAGTTCGCGGTAGCCATCACTGGAGAATCTTAATGGAGGCGGCGTGAAGCCTTTCAGAGAATGCAAGCAAAACCTTAAATCACAAAAAATCGCCTTCAACCTAAACACACAGTTTTGTCTTTTTCTTCAATTTTCATTGGATCGCCATACCAAATAATACATAGTTTGATGTACATTTGCAGCTGCTGTTTCTTCTCAGTTTATCATTTATTTGCTTTAATTAACACTACATCAAGTATTTTTGCACAATTTATTTGGTTTCGCCTAGGTCTTTTTTGTCATTTTTATTTCTTAAACGTTCTATTTTTTTTTCTTTGTTTTTCATGTGTTTATGGACGTTCTGTTCACTCTCACAAAATTCGGGGACACCGATAACCTCACCCAATCACCCATGGATCTGTTGGAGATCACATTCCAGTGATTTACTTCCACCACAATCAACAAAACCTTAAATTCATTTGGCAATTTTGAACAAGGTTACCCAGGCTTCGATAGCCCAGTGGTATTCCTTCGCCGAGAGGTGGAGGGGGGGTACGAGTGCCCTAGGCCGGGGTTTGGGGAGGCGTGTCGAGGGCCGCAAGGTACAGACGCAGGCTGGCGTCGGGTCTAGGTGGTGGAGCGTAAGCCCAACACCTGATTAATCAAAAAAAAAATTGAACAAGGATATACCACCATGGCCATCATCCATACGACCTTTGCTACCATCACCCATTTTCAAAAATCATTGCTTCAGTTATCATATCGACTCAAATCGATCTCAAGAAAGCATAATTGAAGATATGAGGTAAGTTTTATTTTAAAAACAATTTGTCTAAGACTGCAATGTAAAACTGGTTCATAAGAAAAAAAAAAAACATTTTGTGGAGAATTGAATTTCCTCTCAGCTCAGCCTAAAACATCATTATTAATTAATTAGTTCACAGAATAATATAGTTTATATTTCCAACTTCCAATCATGTTTTTATTTTGTGAACATCATGTTTTAGTTATCAATCAAATTTCCCATGCTTCGGTTAATTAAGACAATGTATGTATAATAGCAAATCTCTTTTTTGTTTAGAATGACATCATCATGTTTTTACAGATTCTTTTTTACATTGAATGATCATATTTTTCCGTTTTTATGATCTACCGGATATAAGATTCTCTTGCTTATGTCATCACGAAAATAGTTTGGCAATTATTCCAAGAATAGTTTCGTTTCCAAAAGACATATCCCATTAATAGTAACAAACTTAAATTTTACTAAATAGTCTCTTTTCAAATAACACACACCCCTTTAGAGTAACAAACATACTTTTTCATAAATTTTTTGTTATATATCAAACCTACTTTAAGTTTTTTGCTGACATTATTTTTTTAATCTAACGATCAAGTTTGTTCTTAATATTTAATATTACAGTTTCAATTTCATTTAGGAACTCGAGTATGACATCATAGTTTCACTTAAACAAAAGCCGCGTTCATTCCTTAAATAGTTGAGTCTTTTATGAAACTTAACCATTGAACCATTTCTTTGGATATTTTTCATAATTTAAAAAATGTATATTTCAACAAGTTTAATCATTGAACCATTTCATAATAAAAATCTCATAAAACAAGTTTATTTAGTAAAGAGTTGTATCATTTAAAAAAATTAATCATTATATCTTTTTTCGTTAACATAAAAGGTCTCTTTAAATCAGAAATATATCACGTTAGGCGAACGTATCGTCAACAAATAGGAGTGAACGTGTCGTGATCTAAGAGGTACGAACGTGTCGTCACCAAATAGGTATGAACGTGTTGTGATCCAGAGGTACGAACATGTCATGATCCAAAGGGTGCTAATTTGTTGTGACCAAATAGGTACGAATGAGTCGTGATCGAAATGATGTGAATGAGTCGTGATCGAAATGATGTGAATGAGTCGTGATCGAAATGATGTGAATGAGTCGTGACCAAATGGGTGTGAATCTGTCGCAACCGAAAAGGTGCAAATGAGCCATGAACAAAATGTTGTGAACGGGTCATGACCGAAAAGGTGTGAATGGGTCGTGACCAAAAGGGTGAGAATGGGTTGTGGCCGAAAGGATGCAAACGTGACGTGATCGAATGAGTGTGAATGTGTAATGACCGAAATGGTATGAACAGATCATCACCGTAAGGGTGTGAATGGGTTCTGACTAAATGGGTGTGAAAGTGTAGTGACCAAAAAGGTGTCACTGAGTCGTGTCTGAAAGGTTGCGAATGGGTCGTGATAAAAATTTGTGCGAACATGTTGTGACTTAAAGGGTGAAAATGAATCGTGACCGAAAAAGTGTGAATGTGTCGTGACCAAATGAGTGTGAATGTGGTGTGACCAAAAGGGTACGAACAGGTCGTTAATGGGTTATAACCAAATGTGTGGAAAGTATCGTGACTGAATAGGTGCAAATGGGTCGTGACTGAAGGGGTGTGAATGTGTCGTGACCAAAAGGGTGCGAGCGTGTCGTGACCAAAGGGTACAAATGTGTCATGACCAAAAGGGTGCGAACGGGTCGTGACCAAAAGGGTGCGAATGGGTCATGACCGAAATGGTGCAAACAGGTTTTAACTAAAAGGGTGTGAATGTGTTGTGGTCGAAAGGGTGCGAACGTGTCGTGACCGAATGGGTGTGAATTTTTTGTGACCAAAAGGGTATGAACAAGTCGTGCCAGAAAGGGTATGAATGGGTCAAGACCAAAAGGGTGTGAATGGGTAGTGACCGAATGTGTGTGAAAGTGTCATGACCAAAGAGGTGCAAACGGATTGTAACTAGAAGAGAGCGAATGCGTCATGATCCAAGGGGTTCGAACGTGTCCTGATCAAAAGGATTTGAATGAGTCGTGACTGAAAGGGTGCGAACGTGTCGTGACCGAATGAGTACAAATGTGTCGTGACCAAAATGGTATGAACTGGTCGTGACCAAAAGGGTGTGAATGAGTTGTGACTGAATGGGTGTGAAATTGTCGTAACTGAAAGGGTGCGAATGAGTCGTGCCCGAAAGGCTTAAACGGGTTGTGACCAAAAATGTGCAAACGGGTTGTAACTAAAAGGGTGTGAAGGGGTCGTGACAAAAATGGTGTGAATATGTCGTGATCGAATGGGTGTGAATGTGTCGTGACCAAAAAAGGTACGAACGGCTAGTGACCGAAAATTTGTTAATGTGTTGTGACCGAATGTGTGTGAAAGTTTTGTGACCAAAGAGGTGCAAAAGGATTGTGACCGAAGGTATACGAATGTGATGTGACCGAAAAGGTGCAAACTAGTCAAGACCGAGATGATGCAAACGGTGCAAACGGGTTATGACCAAAAATGTACAAAGGGGTTGAACTAAAAGGGTACGAATGAGTTGTGGCCGAAAGGGTGCGAACATGTCATGACTTAATGGGTGTTAATTTGTCGTGATAGAAAATGTTTAAATGGGTTGTGACCGAAAGGGTGTGAGTGGATTGTAACTGAATGGGTGAGTCTTGACCGAAAGGGTCAAATGGGTCGTGACTGAAAGGGCGCGAATGGGTCGTGACCGAAAATGTGCAAACAGTTTATAACTAAAATGGTGCAAATAGGTCGTGCCCGAAAGGGTGTAACGTATCGTGACCGAAAGGTTACGAACGGGTCATGACCAAAAGTTGTGACCGAATGTGTGTGAAAGTGTCATGACCGAATAGGTGCAAAGGACCGAAGGGGTTCAAACGCGTCATTACCAAAGGGGTGTAAACGTTTCGTGATCGAAAAGGTGCGAATGTATCGTGAACAAAATGGTGCGAACGTGTCGTTACCGAAATGATGCGAATGGGTTATGGCCGAAAATGTGTAAACGGGTTGATACTAAAAAGGTGTGACTGGTTCGTGACCAAAGAGGTGTGAACCTGTCGTGATCGAAGAGGTGCGAACGTGTCGTGATAAAAGAAGTGCGAACATGTGGTGATCGAAGAGGTGTGAACGGATCGTGTTAAAGGGGTGTGAATAGGTCGTCATCAAAAGGGTGTGAATGTCGCATCACCGAAAAGGCGCAAATGTACTATCACCAAAAAACGTAATCATCACTGAAAGTGTGTGAATGTAACGAAACATTGCAACCTTTGGTGATTATAACCGTTGGTGTTAATGATTGCAACTTTTCACTAACCATTGCAACTATTGATTTTAATAATTACAACTTTTGACTAGTTTTAAAATTATTAGTGTTAACGACTAAAACTATTTGCTAATCTAACCATTGGAAATGTTGATTGTAACTCTTAACATTTTATATAAGGAGTTGTAGGAATTTATAAATGGATAAAAAACAGAAACCAATATTTAGTTAGAGAGCGAGAGATAGATTCATTGTTCAGAAAGCATCTAAGTTCTTTGAAAAAACAAATATAAAGACTATAGTTCTTTTTATTTCTCTTCTACCTTAGTCTAGAACAAAAGTGAGACTTTGATTGTTTTATCATAAAAAGGGTTCCGTACAATTCAAGACATGGAATAAGGTTGAAATACTCTTTAAGAAAAGTGACATAGTGTGTGATTTTCATTATCCAAGTTTATAATTCACACATCTTCGGATTAGAACCCTACTAAGCAACAATCTAATAACAAACATATTTTTGTTTTCCACCAATTATCAGAAAAAATCAATATAAAATTTCAGTTTATTGCAGTTTTGTAATTTAATTTACAAGATATTCTTTCATTTGTAACTAATATTACTAAACTGTTTTAGCAAAGGATATATCATTTTCTTATAATCTTAAAGTGTATATTTTTAACTGATGACATCATCAATTTATTGTAGGAAAAAAATTAACATTCAACGGTTAAGTTTATTCTTAATCTCTAATTTAACGGTTACAGTTTCATTTATGAACTTGAGTATAACATCATAGTTTCACTTAAAAAAAAACGCATTGATTATTTAAAGAGTTGCATATTTTCTAAAACTTAGCCATTTTACCTTTTCTTTGAATATTTTTCATAACCGAAAATTGTATATTTCAAGAAGGTTAACTATTGAACCATTTCATAGTAAAAATCTTTTAAATATTCGATCAATTAAGCATAAACCATGTTCATTCTTTAATGAATTGTATCTTTTAAGAAAATTAACATTGTACTTTTACACTAAACTATTTCATAATAGAAAAATTGTATAGGTTAACAAATATATAAACGTTTTTGTTTTAAACATTTCATTGAAAATTTAATATTGATTAGTAAATCTAATAGTTCTAAAGGATTGTATCACTTTGGCATAAGTGTTTCTAATATCTTTTATTTATATTAAAATTCTAATAATTTTCTTTCAATCTTCAATACTTTTGTTTTTAACTGTATCAGTTTATATTTTTTTAAACATTTATATATTATCATTTTTGTTTAAAACATTTAATATATAATATTTTAAAAATAATATTAAAAATTTAATATTTTTGAAGGATTGCATCACTTTGATATTAGTGTTTTCAATATCTGTTATTTATAATAAGTTTTAATAATCTTATTTTATATTTAATGTTTCTATTTTTAATTATATTAGTTATATATATTTTAAAAATAGTTATAAATTTTCATTTTAAACATTTAATATGTAATTAATTTAAATTAATATTGAAAATTTCATATTAACTTTCGCCTGCGATCACATCCTAATAAATTTAAAGGTAAGACAATGAATTTAAAGATAAAAATTATGTTTGTCTGTTACTAATATCGTATTCATAAAGCCTAGTTTCGAAACATAGCATATCGTGCGTGTTGTAAACAAGTGTGACGACACAGACACAAGTACTAAATGAAAGGGAATCATATAGTGAGAAGTGCTCCCAAAGTCCCAAACTTAACGGTCCAAAATCATCGACATCTATACACCTCTCGTCTCCTAAGATAGTGGGTGGTTATTCTTCGTTTATGCTAATTTTGTGCTTTCCTCTAAATATCTTATCAATCGATCCAATTATGATACAACATCAATCGTTATAGAAAAAAGTTTAATTAATCTTCCAAGTTGAATACCTCCAAGAGACGTCTTTGTGTAGAGAACCTAGAGAAGAGACATGTTCTTAAATAATCTCTTAATATAATGGACCCTCCTAAAAATTACTACTAGTATGAGTTGAAAACATTATACTTTATAAATAAACATTTCTAGAGTATGTCCATCAAAAGGTTCTTAGGGAATTATTAACCCAAAAAGATGATAGGTTCCACCACTTTTTCTAAAAAACTATCTCTAAAAAATTCTTAATTAAGAACTGTCTTTTGTACTGTTTCGTGGATCTCACTGCCACGTGACGGTCCACGATTGATTTTTTTTTTTTAAATCAAAAAAAAAAAGAAAAAAAAATTAAGAACCCCATAGAAATTCTTATGGATGAAGATGGTCTTATATTCTAAAACTATTCATCAGTTACCACCCTAAAATTCTCAAATATACTCTATACGTTTTCTAAAGAGTGTCATTTGACATGTTTCATGCGAAATAAAAATAATAAAACATAATATTATAGTTTTATTTGAATAAACATTTAATTGTTAGTTAAAAGAGTTAAAAAGCTTACATATTTTGCATTAAAATGTAAAATAACACTTTCTAAAAACAAAACAAAAACAACTTCAGAGTTACATTTTTCTTTATAAAATAGAGGAAGTAAAGTAGTAAAGTAAATAGTCATTTCTTATCATTGACATTTGTGGAGCACATGCACACGCAATGGATGTTAACTGAAACATATTAAAAAGAGGAGAAATCATCTATTTCTGGCGTGTTCACATTCATAAGTCTGGAACTCGTTCATAAAGACGATCCTGAAGACGCAACACCATATATTAGAACCGCATCACTGAACTCATTTCAATCTTGTAGACTAGTCGCTAGATTTCCATACTTTGTTTCTATTGTGGAATGTGTTCCAGGAGGTTGTTTCAAAAAATGTGTTCTAGGCGGCTATCCACACTTTTTTGGAAAAAGAAATGCATGGCCATCTGAAACACATTTTTGAAATGTATATTAAAATTTATTTATCGTTATTATCTATCTAAATTCTTATTGGATTCATATATCATGTTCTTGAAGCTCAATTCATTGCTATTTTGCTCAAAAGCATGAAACTCTTTTTGCATAAGACAGATTTAGTTTTCTGAATTATAATAACTTATAAAAAATTGTTTACGATAGAAGTTCCCGACTTTAAACCCATAGGGACTAATTCAGTCTTTAAATATTCTGGTATTAAAATTAATATTGCATAGCAAGGATGATTTGAATCCGAGAGACAAAAAAAGAAATATTTGCCCTACCTGCTAAACTACCAATACTTTGAGAATTTATTTTTAACAGTTGTATTTTTGGTTACAAAAGTAATATGCCATCATATATGTACAGAAAAAATATATCTTCGACATTTGGAAAGCACGTATAGCATCTTTTACAAAGCACCTGCAACATGAATTAATTGAAGATTTCAAAAATTCTGACTCTTAAATTCATTAAGCAATGAGAAGTCGTCAAAAATATCACTTTCATTTTACCATTTTTCACTTTTACCTTAATCACTTTTACACTTAGTTTTAAGAGAAAAAAATACACTTATAACCATTTGATTAATTAATTTAAAACTTAGGGTTTAGAGTTGGTAGGGATAGGGTGGGGTACGGTTTAGGAATGTAAAATTTAGGATTCCAATTAATTTTAAAAAAAATTACCTCTTAAAAATGGTATCTATGAAAATGTCTGTTTAATGAAGGTAAAAATGAAAAGTTATACAACAAAAGTGGTAAACTTGAAATTCTCTTTTAAAAAATTTAGTTGGCAGCAAAATATAAATCTTAAACATAGGCCTTGAACATGCTTAAGTGCATATTTTGTAAGTATGGTTTTATAAATAACATTTTACCAGTCAAATTTTCATCTTATAATTTGCGGTTTTTAAGAACTTATTTTCCTTTTTCAATCGAGTTATTAACTCATGGATCGCATTTCTATGACCAACCATTATTTACCATATTGTGTTAATACAAAATAAACTTGTGCCTTAATTTTTAAGGCTTAATGTTTCTCAAAAAATATTAATCAGTCTTTTTAATACATTTTATACTTGTCAATAATACTTATTATTGCCTAAATGAGACTATTTGTCTTTTAAAACTTTTGTTTTAATCTAAATGGTGTGTTTGTTGATGGAAAATCCACAATCACTATTATTTTTAAAATTTAATGTTAAAAACTGTTTAATAATTCTATAATTATTATTTAATTTAATTATATTTACATAATTTATATAAATATCATTTATATTTTCTAAAATTAAAATGTAATAAAAGTATCAATGTATATTCATATTTAAATAGTAGTTTCGAATTTAATTATTTATTTAAAATATATATTAAGAAAACAATTATAAGAGATTGTTATATTAATAATTGATATATATATATATATTTTAAAATATAATTAAATACAGATATTAAAAAATTATGAGTTAATTTAATTAGAATCAGTTTAACTTTATTACACTTAGCGAATATCTTAAACTGCAAAAGATCTAATGAAAACCATAAATCACACACTAATTAAAATTTAATTTCATCTTTTTAACAGAATATATATGTATATATGCATTTATTAAAACAAAATATTTTTATTTAATTTAGATATCAATAATGAAATATTAAAATCAATAAATGTTTTAAAAATATTCTATTTAGTATTTTTCCACGTCCGCATTGCTTACACTTTGTTCATTCTTAGAAAATAGATTAAAAAAGATAATGAAAATTTAAAATATAACACAGTATACTAAACGTATTCATTAGTTTAAGTTGGTAGTAATTTAACAAATTTATTTACAGACAACAATCTAATCAATTTAAATAAAATATATATTTATAGAAAATATAGATTTTCTTTTTTCAAAACAACTTACTTTCATTAGAAACTCAACTTGTTGAACTACAATATAATGAAGGAATTATCCATCTTGTTATTTGGGTGATGAAGAATCAGCAATATTGGAGCTTAAACCAAGTCGAGATTGACAATCGGGTTATAAGGCATTGGTTTAATATCCGGGTTATTATAACTCAATGGTTTACGATTAGTTAAACCGGTTATCAGTTGTAACTAACTTTGCTTAATTATAAAAGCAAAGCTCGTGTGTTATTAGGTTAATAAGAACCATAAGAGAGTCGACGTTGAGTTAACGTGACGACTAAGGAGATTGTATTGGGGTTACAACTTTAGGTCACAACCATCCTGTGATCTTGGAAGAGTTAGTAATTTGCTTTGTCAGGCCCTAGAGACGTAGCCACATCGGTGAACTCTGGGTAATCAATTATTCTCTGTGTGTGCTCATGTTCTTATTTTCGTTCTCGGTTGATCCCTTGAAAATTCGTGTTTCCTGAGTGTGAGGTGATGATCTGTGTAACATTATTGAGCAAAACAAGAGAATTTCGTGTTTGTGTTTAACGACAGAAACGAGCTTGAACAATAAAAAGTGGTATCAGAGCTCAAGGTTGTTGATTCAAGGTTGCTGAGCTTGAGGTATTGAATCAATGGCGAACACAAGGATCGAGGTTGAGAGATTCGGTGGCAAAGGGGATTTCTCTTTGTGGAAGAAGCGTATGCTTGCTCATCTTTCAGTGTTGGGGTTGAAGGATGTGTTGATGGAGCAAACATCAATTCTGAAGTCTGTGATTAAGAAAGACGAGGATGGATATGTGTTCAAAGAAAGGTTGCAGAGGGAAGAGTCGGAGAGGTTAGGGAGGTCTGAGAAAGCGATGAATCTTATCATCCTGAATGTTGGCGATCATGTATTGAGAAATATCGAGGCGTGTACGGACTCTGCATCGACTTGGTCAACATTGGAAAGTTTGTATCTCTCTAAGTCTTTACCTAACATGATACACTTGCAGCATAAATTATATACATTCAAGATGAAAGAGTCTCAGCCAATTGATGAAAATATTGATGATTTCTTGAAGATAGTTTCAAATCTTTCAAGTGTGAATTTGCATGTATCTGGGAAGTTCAGGCTATTCTCCTGATGGAATCACTTCTAAGTCAGTACAATTACTTAAAGGAAATATTCAAGTATGGAAGGGAAACATTGTCCCTTGAGGAAGTCACGAGTGATGGGAGGTCAAAGGAGCTAGAGATCAAAGAGTTTGGTTCTTCGCAGAGAAAAAATGAAGGTTATGGTTATTTTGTTCGTGGCAGACCTGATAAGAAAGAGATGTCGAGTAGCAGTGGTAGGAAGGGAAAAGGAAGATTGAGATCTGGCTCAGATTCTAGACTCACATGCTGGTACTGTAAAAAATAGGGGCATGTGAAGATGGATTGCTATGCTTGTAAGAAGAAGTATGGTGATGATGAATCTGCAGAGGCTGCTGTTGTAGTGGATCCAAAAGATGATGCCTTGTCTGTGTCTGACAATCGGTATAAGGAAGAATGGATTCTCGATTTAGGTTGTTCCTATCACATGACATCAAGAAGAGATTGGTTTGATCAGTTTCAGGAGCTTAATACCGGACAAGTGTTGTTGGGAGATGACAATGCTGTAGCAGTTCAAGGGATAAGGAAGATTAATGTGAAGACCTATGGAGGAACTGTTAAGGTGCTCACAAATGTGAGGTATATTCCGAAGCTAAGAAGAAACTTGATATCCACTGGTACTCTGGATATGCTTGGTTTTAGACACTCAGGTGGAGAAGGGAAACCAGATTCTATAAAAATGGAAAGTTGGCGCATCAGGGTACCTTGAGTGGCTCACTCTACTTGCTCGATGGTGACACTATTGCAGGGCAAGTGAACAGCAGTGTGCAGAAGAAAACTTTGTCACTGTCAAAGGATGAAACCAGTCTTTGGCACAAACGACTGGGTCATCTCTATATCAAGAGCTTACATATACTTGCTAAGAGAGGAATCCTGGATAAAAGAGGATTAGAGTTCTGGACTTTTGTGAAAGTTGTGTCATGGGAAAGCATAAGAAGTTGAGCTTTCATTCAGGAAGGCATGATTAAGGTGTTGTGTTGTGATATGTTAATGCTGATTTGTGGGGTTCCACAAATCTAACTTCAAGTCTGTCACAAAAGAAGTATTTCCTGTCAATTATTGACGACTTTACCAGAAAAGTATGGGTATTTTTCCTGTTGAAAAAGAGTGAAGCATTCAGTAAGTTCAGAGAGTGGAAGAAGCTTGTTGAAAATCAAATCAACAAGAAGGTTGCCTGTCTCAGAACCAATAACGGTTTGGAGTTTTGTAACTTGGAGTTCGATGGGTTCTGTAAGAGTGAAGGCATAGAAAGACACATAACGTGTGCATATACACCACAACAGAATGGCGTTGCTGAGTGCATGAATAGAACAATCATGGAGAACGTAAGGTGTTTACTTGATGAATCATGCTTAAAAGAAGAGTTTTGGGAAGAAGTTGTGTCTACAGCTGTTTACTTGATCAACAGAAGTCCTGCCTCTGCGATTGATAATGCAATACCAGAAGAGTTGTGGTTGGGAAGAAAACTAGGTTATAATCACCTAAGGAGATTTGGATCAATGGTCTATATACACAAGGATCAAGGCAAGTTAAAGCCAAGGGCGATCAAGGGTGTATTCACTGGATATCAGGCTGGTACAAAAGGGTACAAAGTGTGGTTGCTGGATGAAGAGAATTTTGTTGTCCATAAGAACGTGTTGTTTACTGAGGATGTTGTGTTTAAGGATCTGAACAAAGAAGATATTGCAGAAGGTGTCTCGAGAGATCATGTACGTGTTCAACATGAAATTGTGGTTCAGACCGATCAGACTTCATCAAATGCTGGTATGGTTGAGGTTTCAGGTGAAGAAAATGTTCAAACTGACGAAAGCTCAAAGGATTCAGAATTAGAGTCAGAACATGAAGAAGATCAAGGGAGTTATAGACTAGCCAGAGATAGACCTCGCAGACAGATTGTTCCACCTTCAAGGTTTGATGATTATGAGCTTACTGCAGCATTTGAGCTTATTGCAGCTGAAGATGTGGTTGCAGGCGAGCCTCAAAATTATCAAGAAGCTATGAATAGTAGTGAAGCTGATTTGTGGAATGGGTCTATGGGAGAAGAAATGGGTTCTTTGCAAAAGAACAAGACTTGGAATCTGGTTAAGAGACCTGAAAAGAAGAAGGTCATCGGATGCAAATGGGTGTACAAGCTGAAACCATGTTTAACAGAAACAGATGATCCAAGATACAAGTCAAGACTCGTGGCTAAGGGTTACTCACAGAAGGAAGGTGTTGATTATCAGGACATCTTTGCACCTGTGGTAAAACATGTGTCTATAAGGTTGCTATTGTCGATTGTGGTCAACCTCGATCTTGAGCTTGAACAACTCGATGTTAAAACTGCATTTCTTCATGAAGATATTGAGTAAGAAATTTATATGGAACAACCTGAGGGATTTCGTGTGAAGAACAAAGAAGACTTCGTGTGTCATCTAAAGAAATCCTTATATGGACTTAAACAGGCTCAAAGGCAATGGAACAAATGCTTTGGCAGTTTCATGAAAGAACTTGGGTTCAAGAGAAGCTAGTTTGATCACTGTGTGTATGTAAAAGAAGTGACTGAAGGAACATATGTCTACTTACTTCTCTATGTAGATGATATGTTGGTGGCTTCTAAAAGCATGTTTGAGATAGAGAAGGTGAAGAAACTGTTAAGTGAAAAGTTTGAGATGAAAGATTTGGGTTGTGCAAGGAGAATTCTAGGCATGAACATAAACAAAAATCGTGCAGGTGGAGTTTGGACATTATCTCAGTTAAGCTATGTTGAAAAGTGCTTCAAAAATTCAACATGAGTGATGCTAATGTGGTTACTACTCCTGTTGGTTCTTATTTTAAGCTGGAAGCTGTTAAAAATGGAGAACATGAAACAAAGATGGAGAAGGTGCCTTATTCTAATGTCGTAAGAAGTATAATGTACGCGATGGTGGGATATGAAATTTGATTTTGCCGTTTGGCAGGTGCCAATCAGGCGATCATTAACTGAAGAGAAGTATTGATTATGGTGTGTGGCAGGTGCATTTTGACATTTGTATATTCAAAATAGTTACGTGGATCACCAAGATCCTATTTAAAATCTAGTGGCATAAGATCTGGAGTTAGTTAAAGTTTTTTTTTAATTTACCAATAATTATAAATGCAAAATAAATTGAATTAATATAACCAAATTTCAAGGCCAATTATATTTGCTATTAGCAAAATAAGACAAAGAATTAGGTCCAGCAATATTGTCTCAGTATATAAAAATAAGACTCTAATTTAACAGATTACATGAAAAAATATTCATAACAAATCGGATAAATATCCTAGTGAATCTACAATAATATTTTTGTAAATCTAGCTAAAAGACCAAATCCACAAGGTATTTTTTTTTTCACCAACTAAACAAAACATTATTTCATGCCGTTTATTCAAATATTACCGCACTTGTTCCGAAAACAGGTGATGAACTGCAGCACTCTTATTTAGCTTTTCCAGCACTATCAAGTATCAAATAGGCATAATATATCAATCGGAGCTATAATGTTTAACACAGACAGAGACAATACGAATCTGATGCTGTCATTGTCAAGATTTTGATTTCACTTATAGAATTATATAAATGCATTAATTTACAGTATAATAGTCAACGCTTAGATTTTAGATATTATAAAAAAGAGGTCCATAATTACACAACACATATACAAAACTCAAAAACTGTTTCATTCCTCAACAGAACACAACAATGGAGTCTCAGTCTCAGACTCAAACTAGTCAGCCCGAAACCCCAAAGCGCTCTCCGTTCACCGGAATATTCCACAAACTGAAAACCAATCTTGTTTTCCGGTCAAAGCTCGCCGAGTTAAACGGTGCAATGGGTGATCTCGGCACTTACATACCAATCGTCCTCGCTTTAACTCTCGCCAAGGACTTGGATTTAGGCACAACGCTGATATTCACCGGTATTTACAACGCCATAACCGGAGCGGTTTACGGCGTACCGATGCCGGTCCAACCGATGAAGTCGATCGCAGCCGTGGCGATATCATCAACCGCTGAGGAGTTCGGTATACCGGAGATCATGGCCGCTGGAATATGCACCGGAGGGATCTTGTTCGTGTTAGGAGTCTCTGGTTTGATGCAGTTTGTGTTCAATATCATTCCTCTATCGGTTGTTAGAGGGATTCAATTGTCACAAGGCTTAGCGTTTGCCATGTCTGCGGTTAAGTATATTAGGAAAGAACAAAACTTCTCAAAGTCCAAAAGTGTTGGTGACAGGCCATGGTTAGGGCTTGATGGTTTGGTCTTGGCTTTGGTTTGTCTTCTCTTCATAGTTCTGGTGAATGGAGATGGAGAAGAAGAAGAGGAGGAAGAGAGAAATGGTTCAAGAAGAAGATGGGGTTCGATAAGGAAGGTTATAGCTAATGTACCATCTGCTCTGTTGATATTCTTGTTAGGTGTTGTTTTGGCTTTTATAAGGAAGCCAAGTATAGTGCATGATATTAAGTTTGGACCGTCGAAGATTAAGTTAGTGAGAATGAACAAAGAGGCTTGGAAAAACGGCTTTTTGAAAGGGACGATTCCTCAGTTACCTCTCTCTGTTCTGAACTCTGTTGTGGCTGTGTGTAAGCTTTCCTATGACTTATTCCCTGAGAAGAAGTTCTCGGCTACATCGGTTTCTATGACTGTTGGGTTGATGAATATGGTTGGATGTTGGTTTGGGGCAATGCCTACTTGCCATGGAGCCGGCGGGTTAGCCGGGCAGTATAAGTTTGGTGGGAGGAGTGGTGGGTGTGTGGCACTCTTGGGAGTAGCTAAACTGGTGTTAGGGTTGGTCTTAGGAAGTTCATTGGTGGGTATAATGGAGAAGTTTCCTGTTGGTGTGCTTGGAGCTTTGTTACTATTTGCAGGTATAGAGCTTGCAATGGCTGCTAGGGATATGAACACAAAGGGAGATGCATTTGTGATGCTTGTTTGCACAGCTGTGTCTTTAGGTTCAAATGCTGCGATAGGATTTGTGGCTGGGATTGTTCTGTATGTAGTTTTGTGGATGAGGAACTACGGTAGGGTTAAGCCGACCGGCCTTCCGGTTCAAGGAGATCAACATCCTTGAAGCTTCAGCTTCTTCTTCTTTTATGCTTAAAAAATGTGAACTGTTTTATATCTATAATTAAAAAGTTCATAACTTCGTTGAACTGCTTCGTGCTATTTTGTGTAATAACTACATTAGTTTGATTTCTTTTTTTCTATTGTAAATCAGTTTACCAACGTTTGTGATAATAGGAAAAAAAGTTGTGAGAGATGGACCAAATAGCTCTGGACTATTTGTGGAAGAACCAGTTTCTAAAAAGATGGCTTTTGGTCATCTGCGTATAAAAGAAGCTAATTAAATAATTAACAT
>CAJHQP010005632.1:0-44484 GCA_905132765.1 Moricandia arvensis | reverse complement strand
ACCTGCCTCAGGGAGTGTGCTTATAGCAAATGGTGATAAGGTTAAGATAGAAGGGATAGGGAACCTTAGATTGTTTGATAAAGAATCAACTGCCTTGTATATGCCTCAGTTTACATCAAATTTGCTATCAGTGAAAAGAGCAACCATTGATCTGAATTGTCAAGTTGTCTTTAGACCTGATGAGGTTGAGTTTCAAGACTTGAAGACAGGGAAGCTTATTGGTAGAGGGCACAGCCATCAGGAACTATATCACCTAGAGAAGACTAAGATATCTGGTGCATCGCCTGCTCACTGCCTGATCAGTGCATCTAATGGGGTTGAGAACACCATATGGCACTCTAGACTGGGACATCCACATACTAGAGCCTTGAACTTGATGCTTCCGGGTTTGGTGTTTCTGAATGATGAATGTGAGGCATGTATCTTGGGGAAGCATTGTAGGACAGTCTTTCCAAGGTCTAGCACTCTCTATGAGAAGTGTTTTGACCTGGTTCATTCTGATGTGTGGACGGCACCTTGTATGTCCAGAGAGAATCACAAGTACTTTGTCACCTTCATTGATGAGAAGTCAAAATACACATGGGTGACTCTGATTCAGACAAAAGACCGGGTGCTGGAGGCATTCAAGAACTTCCATAACCATGTTTCCAACCATTTCAATGCCAAGTTGAAGATTCTCAGGTCTGATAATGGTGGAGAGTACACTAGTCAAGCATTCAAGCAATATCTAGCTCAGCATGGGATCATTCAGCAAACTAGCTGTCCTTACACACCACAACAAAATGGTGTGGCTGAAAGGAAAAATCGACATCTGATGGAGGTGGCCAGGAGCATGATGTTCCATACAAGTGTACCTAAAAGGTTTTGGGGGGATACAGTCTTGACAGCATGCTACTTGATCAATCGGATTCCTACTAGAATCCTTCAAGACCACTCTCCATTTGAGGTATTAAACAAAACCAGACCATCTATTGATCATATGCGTGTGTTTTGGTGTCTTTGCTTTGTCTTGATACCAGGAGAGCAAAGAAATAAGCTAGAGGCCAAGAGTACAAGAGCTATGTTCATTGGCTACTCTCCAAACCAAAAGGGTTACAAATGTTATGAACCAGAGACTAGGAGAGTCCTGGTGTCTAGAGATGTGAAGTTTGTAGAATCAAGAGGATACTACAATGATAAGAGTTGGGAGGATCTGGAGAATCTATCTCAATCAGCTTCTGATAGAGCAAGCAACCTTAGGAGAGTGATGGAAAACCTTGGGGTCAGTATGCCTGAAGCAAGAATGGAACCTGAGCCAAAAGGGTCTACACCAGAAGCTGATGAAAGGGTTGAGACTGAAGCTGATTCCAGTAATGATGAAGTTGAGGTTCAGGTGGTTCCTCACCTTGACCATGAGGGGGACAATACTTCTGAGCCAACACAACCAGAAAACTCAGCAAGAATTCATGGCCAAGCTGAGCAACAAGATCAAGAAACATCAGTGGTAAATGAGAATCAGTCTTCTGCCAATGAAGAAGAAGTCCAAAATGAGGAATCCGAACCAGTATGAAGGAGGAGTACTAGAATCAGGAAACCAGCCTCAAACTGGATCAACACAAGAGTCTACTTCAATGCTGAGGCAGTGGCTCATCGTATCAGTGCCGTTTGCTCCCTAGCAAAATATCCAGAAGAGCACCAAGCATTTGTTGTTGAATTGTGTAAGTTTAAGTGAGTTTAGAGGAGATTAGGCTGAAGAACAGCAAGAACATGAAGAACACAGAAGGAAGAGAGAGAGAGAGAGAGTGATTTCGTAGAGAGGAGAGATGGGAGAGTAAACTGAGAAAGAGAGGAGTGATTCTCCTTGCTTAGAATAGTTCCTAGGTACATTCTATAAATAAACAAGGCAGAAGACATAAAAGAATAAAATAAGGTTCTGGCCTTCTGCCATAAGAAGACAAGGAAGCTTTATGCCATAAGAAGACAAGGCAGGCTCGTCCAGACCAGCAGAAAGGGACAGGTCCATTGTTTGAATTCAAACTTAACTCAGCATGTGACCACCTTCTCCAACGTCTCTCCCCTTCTCTTGCTGACCTGAATACTATTTAAATAAGTGTTCCTTTGTCTCTGGAACCAGGCAAAGGAGTAACTTGTCTTCCAAGTCAAGTTAGGTCTCCCCTTGAGTGCCTTGAATATCAAGTCTGTACGGAATGCCTTGTTCCACAAGTATCTGATTTTCTTCTCTTCTTTGTCTACTCTGATCATTCTAACTTCCTCTCTTCTGGTTCTTCCTCTCAATACTCCCCCTCAAGCTTGACCATAGGGACTGGTCAAGCTTGGAAGCATGAAGAACCTCCCTCATTAAAACCTTAATGTGTAAAACCCAGTGGGAGAAAAACACATCAAGGAAAAAGAGTAGAGGTCTCCATGCAAGGAGAGTTAGTGAGAGGTGAGGTCTATGAGTCCCAATTTTGAATGAATGAACTCACAGACCTTGGTGCTAGCTGCCTTGGTGAAGATATCTGCTAACTGATCCTCACTTCTCGTGTAACATGGCAAGATGATTTGTTGTTCCACAGCTTGTCTGACCTTATGGCAATCTACCTCAATGTGCTTAGTCCTTTCATGGAACACACTGTTGGATGCTATGTGAATTGCTGCCTGGTTGTCACAATGCATAGTGATGGGAGTTGTAGTCTCTATACCCAAGTCACTTAGAAGGTTTCTGATCCAGATCAGCTCACTGGTGAGCTTCCTCATTGCCCTATATTCTGCTTCAGCGCTAGAACATGACACAATCTTCTGTTTCTTGCTCTTCCAAGTTACCAAGTTACCTCCAATGAAGGTGCAATATCCAGTTGTTGACTTCCTATCAGTTCTGTCTCCTGCCCAATCAGCATCACAGTAGCCTACAATCTCTGTGCTTCCATTACAAGACATCCAAACTCCTTGACCAGGCGCCTCCCTCAGGTATCTCATGATTCTCTCCACCATATTCCAGTGATGGACCTTAGGTGTCTGCATATGTTGGCTAACTTGGTTCACAGCAAAGCATATATCTGGCCTAGTGATGGTTAAGTAGATGAGCTTTCCAACCATTCTTCTATACTGCTTCACATCACCATACTGCTTGTCTTCAAACTCCCCCTCTCTAAGTACTTTGTAGCCCTCGTCCAATGGTGTTTTGGCTTGCCTTCCTCCAAGGTTTCCTGCCTCAGTTAAAAGATCAAGTGTGTACTTCCTTTGAGACAAGAAGAGCCCCTCTTTAGAGCGGCATACTTCAATCCCAAGGAAGTACTTGAGTTCACCTAAATCTTTAATATCAAATACAGACTTAAGGAATACCTTGGTTTCTTTGATGCCTTCTTGGTCACTGCCTGTGATGATTATGTCATCTACATAGACCAAAATGACCACAATTCCTCTTGGGCTAGGGAGTGTGAACAAGGTGTGATCAGCCTCTGATTTCCTGAAGCCTCTTCCATTCAAGGTGGTGCTTAGCTTGTGGTACCATGCCCTTGGAGATTGCTTCAGTCCATAGATTGCCTTCTTGAGTCTGAGAACATTTCCAGGTTTGACCAGCTTCTCAAGACCAGGAGGTGGGTGCATGTAGACCTCATCTTCTAACTCTCCTTGTAGGAAAGCATTCTTGACATCCATCTGCCACAATTCCCATTCTAGGTTGGTTGCAATAGATAGGATGATCCGAATTGTATGAAGTTTGGCTACTGGTGCAAAAGTGTCCACATAATCTTCTCCATAGGTCTGGGTGAAACCCCTTGCAACTAGTCTCGTCTTCTTTCTCTCTTCCTTGCCATTTGGTAGGTACTTGATGGTGAACACCCATTTGCTTGAAACTGCCTTCTTGCCCTTTGGGAGTTCACTTTCATACCAGGTATCATTGATGATCATGGCATTTGCTTCATCATCAACAGAGTCCCTCCATTCCTTACTCTCCATAGCTTCCTCATATGACCTTGGTACAGATCCCTGATCTAACCCAGTGATGAAAGATTGATGCTCAAGTGGAAATCTTGCAAGAGAACATACTGCTGATGTTGGATGAGCTACTGCTTGACTATTGTAGTAGACCCTTGTGTTCTTCCAGTTTGAAGGAGGATTCCTGGTCCTTGTACTCCTCCTTAGTGGTTGAACCTGAACTTCTTGCTGCTCTACTTCATCTTGAACTTGAGCAGTCTCTTGTTCATGTAGTACACTCTCCTGATCATGAGTCTCTGAACCTTGTTGTTGTTCTGGTTCATGATCTTTTCCCCCTGCAGGATCAGGATGAGTGGCTTCTTTACCCTCTGGTCCAGTTTCAGCTGAAGGAGAGGTTGTGTTAGGCGCCACTGGTGGGTTTGAAAAACTGATTCCCAGATTCTCCATCAGTACCCTTAGATTAGTTGCTCTATCTGAGGGGGCTTGAGACAGATCTGATACAGGCACGGAAGCTGGTTCGATGGTTTGGATGGTTGATGGGTCGATTTTATCGGCAAGGATTGAGATCGGATGGGAAGATGGTGATGATGGCCGACTTGCTACCCCTTTCTGTCCAATATAACCTGAAAATAAAGGAAGAACAGTGAGTTTATGAATAACAAAAATAAGAACTGATACTAAAAGGATAAAGGAATGGAATGAGTGATGGATAGAAGCTTGATGATGGATGGATGGAAGATGATGGTGGATAGATGGTGATTGACTCTCTCAATCTGTGGGTGCTGATTGACTCTCTCAATCTGAGTCTCAAGGCTCTTGAATCTCACAAAGAACCTATGAACCACGAGCTCTATAGTCTCCTAATGCTTCACACAACTTAGAAACTAAAGAACAACTTTTATGCAAAGAAACTATCTTTGATAAAACTGAATAAAACTTCTTATTAACTTGATGATTGAGGGTGATCTTTACAATGCACGTCTATGAGCTTATATAATGCTCAGAGACAAAGGTCCTAACGTTCTAAAACAATTAGAAAAGGAAACAAATCAAAAACTAAGCAAGAAATTGAAAATCTAGCCGTTGGAGCCTTTTGGGGGATTTTGGCTCCAAGTGAGGAATCTTGGTCTCTCTTGAACCTGGATGGTTTTAAGGGATATGTGAGCTTCCTTGGGATCTTCTTGACTGCTTCTAAGGTGATTATCACGTCCAGAAATAAATGAGAAAAGAGCTGTTGGAACTGGATTTCAAGAATCTCCAAATAAGGCAGTTTTGTGTTAATGAGCATCTTCTTGATCCTATGTTGGTTGGTGCATGGTATGAACTCATAGGACTCTCCTGGATCGTTGATTATGTCTTCTGGATGGTTAAGAGGATCTCCTGGCTTCCATAGATAAGTTTGGGTCGAACCAAACTGACCAAGTAAAAGATCTTGGATACTTTCCTTAAATGGTGCTGGTTTGGCCAATGTGGGTAAACCAAGCTTATCTTCTGGTATAATTGGGATCCGCCTGATCCTGTGTACTCTGGTGCTCCTTAATATGTTGTGGAGTGCCTCTGAATTACTTAGAAGGTCTCCTGGTCGCCTTTCTTGAGATTGAATTGATGCAAAACCCGGATCTTTAAAATAAGGCAAGTGTAGGAATGGTTTGGCAGGTTTTGGAGATTGGGCCATAACTTCATATTTCCGTGACCATTTCTCTTCATTCTGGGCTTGTTGCAAAGCTAAAAGATCTATCTTGAATTCCATCATATGTTTTGGGCCAAAGCACTTCTTTATTGGGCTTGAAACAGCTTCTAAACTCGGGTACTCGCGGTTGGACGGGCTGGGTAACCTCCGGTTTGTAAAATTGATATCTTCCTGCTCCGGATAGATTTTGGTATGATTCCAATTTTGGTTGACTCCTTGTTGAGTGTAGTATGCATGAAAATTAGTTTCATGTAAATATTCCTCCTTTTTGGTGATATATTCTGTTTTTTACTGAACACATATCCTTGCTGGTCCTTTGGCTGGCTGATTGGTGCAACTGGTTGGTCTCTGGTTCAGCTACTGGTTGGATGGCCTCATCATACACTCTCTCTTGAAAATGTTTCGTCCTCGAAACTGGATAACCTGCACCAAGATAGAGCAAGTCAGGTTTCATCCTCCTTTGAGATTCTAGGGTCTTACCTTGGTATTTGATTGGTTTGATCTTTGCTGGCACATCTGGTGGTTCTCCTTTGAGTAGGAACAACATGATTACTCCTCTACTTTGGTAGGGAACTCTGGTGGGTAGTGTTTTATCTTCTGGACCGTCTGGAATCAAGATATTGCTGATGTCAACTTCTTGTTCACTTTTGGTATGTAAACACCTTGTGATCTTATGTGGATCATTCATGTGATCCTTTGCCCTTGTTCCTGAAATAAACTCAACACTTTTGGCAGGAAACAAGTGTATTATATCTAGGTTTAAAAACTTATAATCAAGAAAATTAAAGTTCAGATTTACCAAAATTGTTTTAGCAAGTTGAAGAGTGATTGGCTCTTTGGCAGTATGTGTGCTCTTGATGTTTCTTACATCTTCTTCAACATTTTGTGGACATGTCAGGTGCTGTCCCTGGTTTTCTTGAACCCTCTCAGCATTGTTTGGTCGTCCATCATCTTGCTTTATTCCTGGATCAAAACTCTTTGGCAAAGACAAGTGCATAAATCCAGAATTTGAAAGTTCTAAAGGAACTAGACTATTACTTGTTTTACTTGGTTCCAGTTTCAATTCCAAGGATGTGAGTCTTATTATCTTCCTAGATGGAAAATTTACAGCAAAGTGGCCTCTCTTATGACATCTATAACATGTCTGAATTTTAATATTTTTAGAATTAGAGGACTTACTTTGATTTGATGATGCTGGTGGCTTTAGCAAACCTTGTACCATAGCTTCATCTTTAGGTTGGGGTTGTCCTTTCTCAAGAACAGCTTCGGCCCTATTTCTCCCTGGTTGTAAGGTTCCTTTTGGATATGAGAATGTGTCTGGTACCTTTATCAACTGGAGTGAACCTAGCTGTGAACCCTCTTGCTTCTTTACAGTTTTCTTCTCTATAGCCGGTTCTATCTTTTGTGGGCTGTGATAAGCTTTCTTGCTTCCAGCCTTGAAGCTTTGGGTTGATGTGGGAGTGTAGCCTGCATGAGAAACACTCCTAGGGGACTGATATTCCTGCTCTGGAATTTTCTTCACAAACCCTTGAAGCAACCCTGATTTAAAACTCTCCCAAGTATGAGCTGGTTCTTGGTAGTACCATACTGTATACTGCTCTTTGTTCCACCAGTATAGAGCAGGGCCAGTGAGTGTCTTAGTGGCATAGGACAGCTTCTCTTCTTCTGGAATGTGGTGACTTTGGAACAAGGTTTCCATTGTGTCCTCCCACTTTAGGTAGTCCTCATCTCTTTGGCCATAACCAGAAAAGTTGATCGAGTATGCTTCAAGCTCAGTAACCTTTCTTCCAGCCTCACATAAGGCTTCCTCCTCTTCAGTGAAGTCTTTTTGATAATCTGATTTCTCTCCATAGGCTTCTTCCAAATGGTCTACACTGATTTGAGAACCAGTTTCGTCTTGGTTTTCATCCTCTTCATCATAGTAAGGTATCTCACACCATGGTATGTCTCTGGCTTGAGACTCTTCTTCAATTTCTTCTCCACCAGTATCTTCATCATCTTCATAGACTTCTTTGGCTTCAGAAAAATCTTCTTAATGCTTACTGATTTCAGAATCAGTTTCCTCTTGGCATGAGTTGTCCTGGTCAGCTTCATGATCAGCACGTCCTGTTTCATCTTCAGGATACTCATCTCCAGAAAAACCATATTTTTTCATTGAAACTGATATTGGATTCAGTTTCTTCTTCATACAATCCTTGGTGGCTGGTTTCTTCAATTGAATGATCAGGTGGTTCCGGATCAGGATATGGTTCATCAGGGTCGTCTCCATACTCTGACATAGAGTAGTTATCATCCGACCATGTTCCATCACAGCCATCCTCTTCATCAGACCAAGCTTGGTCGGTTTCACCAAAATTGGATTCTTTGCTTGAATCATAAGAACTCTCTTCTTCTGAATTTTCTTCCATGGTTTTTCCTCTGTATTTTCTTAGTTCTCACCTTGCAAAACCAGAAAGCAAAGGTATCAATTTGTGCTTACAAAATAGAAGGAAAGAAGAATAAGCAAAAAAATGGAAACTTAGTAACTTTTCTTTCTTTTTTTTTTGTAAATAAGAAGACAAATGCAATATTCTTTTTTTTTTTGTTAAATGAAAGCACGAAATATATAAACTAAAACAATAAACTTCACTTTTTATTTTTGTTTTATAACTTAAAAGAAACAAATGATAAATTCAAAACAGATTCTATGCTAAATGCAAATAAACCGATAAGGAAAGTGGATATATGCAACTAAATGCAAACAGGGATGGTCTTTTTTTTTGAGTTTTCTAAATGAATCAAACAAGATAATAAGCTATCTTTTTCGTGCCTCTCTCTGGTTTGAACACCAAGAACAAGCAGAAAAAAATATGAACAGAAAATGCAAATGATGCAGTTTTTATCGGTTTTGGTTTTATAAAATGAAAACTAACAATGAAATGAGAACAGGGATAGAGATGGATTGATATCACCTAGGTAAGGATCCTTTCGGCTCTGATACCAAATGATACAGGCACGGAAGCTGGTTCGATGGTTTGGATGGTTGATGGGTCGATTTTATCGGCAAGGATTGAGATCGGATGGGAAGATGGTGATGATGGCCGACTTGCTACCCCTTTCTGTCCAATATAACCTGAAAATAAAGGAAGAACAGTGAGTTTATGAATAACAAAAATAAGAACTGATACTAAATGGATAAAGGAATGGAATGAGTGATGGATAGAAGCTTGATGATGGATGGATGGAAGATGATGGTGGATAGATGGTGATTGACTCTCTCAATCCGTGGGTGCTGATTGACTCTCTCAATCTGAGTCTCAAGGCTCTTGAATCTCACAAAGAACCTATGAACCACGAGCTCTATAGTCTCCTAATGCTTCACACAACTTAGAAACTAAAGAACAACTTTTATGCAAAGAAATTATCTTTGATAAAACTGAATAAAACTTCTTATTAACTTGATGATTGAGGGTGATCTTTACAATGCACGTCTATGAGCTTATATAATGCTCAGAGACAAAGGTCCTAACGTTCTAAAACAATTAGAAAAGGAAAAAAATCAAAAACTAAGCAAGAAATTGAAAATCTAGCCGTTGGAGCCTTTTGGGGGATTTTGGCTCCAAGTGAGGAATCTTGGTCTCTCTTGAACCTGGATGGTTTTAAGGGATATGTGAGCTTCCTTGGGATCTTCTTGACTGCTTCTAAGGTGATTATCACGTCCAGAAATAAATGAGAAAAGAGCTGTTGGAACTGGATTTCAAGAATCTCCAAATAAGGCAGTTTTGTGTTAATGAGCATCTTCTTGATCCTATGTTGGTTGGTGCATGGTATGAATAGGACTCTCCTGGATCGTTGATTATGTCTTCTGGATGGTTAAGAGGATCTCCTGGCTTCCATAGATAAGTTTGGGTCGAACCAAACTGACCAAGTAAAAGATCTTGGATACTTTCCTTAAATGGTGCTGGTTTGGCCAATGTGGGTAAACCAAGCTTATCTTCTGGTATAATTGGGATCCGCCTGATCCTGTGTACTCTGGTGCTCCTTAATATGTTGTGGAGTGCCTCTGAATTACTTAGAAGGTCTCCTGGTCGCCTTTCTTGAGATTGAATTGATGCAAAACCCGGATCTTTAAAATAAGGCAAGTGTAGGAATGGTTTGGCAGGTTTTGGAGATTGGGCCATAACTTCATATTTCCGTGACCATTTCTCTTCATTCTGGGCTTGTTGCAAAGCTAAAAGATCTATCTTGAATTCCATCATATGTTTTGGGCCAAAGCACTTCTTTATTGGGCTTGAAACAGCTTCTAAACTCGGGTACTCGCGGTTGGACGGGCTGGGTAACCTCCAGATTGTAAAATTGATATCTTCCTGCTCCGGATAGATTTTGGTATGATTCCAATTTTGGTTGACTCCTTGTTGAGTGTAGTATGCATGAAAATTAGTTTCATGTAAATATTCCTCCTTTTTGGTGAGATATGCCGTTTTTACTGAACACATATCCTTGCTGGTCCTTTGGCTGGCTGATTGGTGCAACTGGTTGGTCTCTGGTTCAGCTACTGGTTGGATGGCCTCATCAAGATCCTTCAAGCTATCCCAACTTTTCTCATCATAGAAGCCTCTTGATTCCAAGAACTTCATATCTCTAGAGACCATAACCTTTCTTGTTTCTGGAACATAGCATTTGTAGCCTTTCTGGTTTGGTGAATACCCAATGAAGATGGCTTTGACACTTTTAGCTTCAAGCTTGTTTCTTAGTTCACCTGGTATCAAGACAAAGCACACACACCCAAACACACGCAAATGGTCAATAGATGGATATGTCTTGTTTAGTACCTCATAAGGAGAGACATCTTGGAGGATCTTAGTAGGAATTCTGTTGATTAAGTAGCAAGCAGTGATCACAGCATCCCCCCAAAACCTTTTGGGAACATTGGTGTGAAACATCATGCTTCTGGCCACCTCCATTAGATGTCGATTCTTCCATTCAGCTACACCATTTTGCTGTGGAGTATAAGGGCAGCTTGTCTGGTGAATAATCCCATGTTTGTTGAGATGTACTTTGAAAACATTACTGCTGTACTCCCCCCCCCATTGTCTGATCTAAGAATTTTGATCTTAACATTGAAATGGTTAGTTATGTAGTTTTGAAAGTTTATAAAGGCTTCTAACACCCTATCCTTTGATTGAAGCAAGGTTAACCAAGTGTATTTCGATTTCTCATCTATAAAAGTCACAAAATACTTATGGTTTTCTCTAGATAAACAGGGTGCAGTCCAAACATCAGAGTGAATGAGATCAAAGCAACTTTCATACATGGTTACTGATTTAGGGAAAACAGATTTGCAATGTTTGCCAAGAATACAAGCCTCACAACTATCATTCTTAAATGAAATACTAGGCAACATCAAGCTCAGTGCACGCGAGTGAGGGTGTCCTAGTCTAGCATGCCACATTGCATCTTTAGGTAAAACTGGAGATGAACTAAAAGCATAAGATAAATCAGACAAGAATTTGGTGTCTTCAAGCAGATACAAGCCCTCCTTGGTCACACCTTTGCCAAGTAAACTACTGGTCTCAATATCCTGAAAGTAGACATCATTAGGACTAAAAACAGCAAGGCAATTCAGATCACTGGTAGCCTTTGTTAAACAGTTTCAAGTTCCCTATACCTTTAATGGGTACTTTCTCACCATTAGCTATCATCACATTAACTAAGGCAGGTTCTATGTTACTAATTAGACTACCATCACTAATCATGTGGTGAGAAGCCCCTGAATCTACAACTAGTGGTTTAGGATTCTGACCAGTAGTGTGTAATGCATTTAAGGAGGTTCCAAGAACAATACCAGAGTTCTCCTTGAGGGCTTTGATGAGAGCATCAAGGTCTGACCTCTTGATAGTCTCATCCTGAGTGGTCCTCAAGGTAGACAGAACACTTGTCGTCATGGCTTTGGCTTCACCAGCTGCATTTGAGCCAACATGAGAGCGCATGGTTGAGGACATAGATGGTGTGGATGGTTCTGGTGTGTCCGAGGAGAAGTGTGCTCTTGCATCCATGTACTGACTCCTTGGCTCCTTGAACTTGGCAGGTTTGAGATGAGGATGAAGGATCCAGCACTTGTCCTTCATGTGGCCTTTCTTCTTGCAATGATCACATACCCACACCTTCCTATCATCCTGCTTGTAGTATCCCTTGTTAGCTACTGCTACTTCCACCTTGTGTGCCATGGTGAGCTCTCCCTTCCCTTCAAGCAAACCCACTGACCCTTGTTCCCTCTGGATTTGAGCACACACTTCATCCAGGGATGGTAGCTTCTCAGCTCTGAGTATGTGCTTAATCAAATCATTATAGCAAGGGTTAAGGGTCAGGAGCAGTCCAAAGACCTTGTCTTGCTCACGCCTTTCATTTAACACCACTGGATCAGTTGAACTCGGTCTGAGCATTTCAAACTCAGCCCACAGTGACCTGAACTTCCCAAAGAACTGATTGAAGTCCATGTCTTCTTGCTTGAGAGAGTTGATGGCTCTCTTCACTTCAAAGACTCTGCTAAGGTTGGAGACATTCCCATACACCTTATACAGAGTATCCCATAGTTCCTTAGTGGTTTCACAGTAGGAATAGGCCTCTAGGATACTTGGGTCTAGAGAGTTTTGGATGGCTGAAAGCACCAGAAAGTCTTCTTGAACCCATTTGGTTTCATCAACAGCTACAACCTCTTGGCCATCTTCACCTTGTGTTACCAGCTTTGGGGCTTGACCTTCTGTCACATGACTCCATAAGCCACGACCTCCAAGGGCAGTCTTCACAAGTCTTGACCAGAGAAGGTAGTTTAACCCTTTCAAGGTTACTGGAACCACAACAGCCTTGTTTTGCTCCATCTTAGATGCTATGGACCGTTGGGTAATAGAGTGCTTCTGAAAAAATTGAGAGTTTGGCAAACTGGAAATGAAAGACTCTCAAGAACAACTTGTATACTCCAGGAATCTGAATGATATACCCAAAGAAACAAGAGCAAAAGATAGAACTCGACAGAAACAGAGGAAAACAGAGGAAAAACAGAGGAAAAACAGAGGAAAAACAGAGGACCCTTGCTATTATCCACTGGATAATAGTTAGGTTTTGCTGGAAACTTGAAAGAAGATGAAGAAAAAGTATATTGCGGAAGAAGAATAGAGGTTTAGGAGCTTGAGTAGCTCTGATACCATGTAAGTTTAAGTGAGTTTAGAGGAGATTAGGCTGAAGAACAGCAAGAACATGAAGAACACAGAAGGAAGAGAGAGAGAGAGAGAGAGAGAGTGATTTCGTAGAGAGGAGAGATGGGAGAGTAAACTGAGAAAGAGAGGAGTGATTCTCCTTGCTTAGAATAGTTCCTAGGTACATTCTATAAATAAACAAGGCAGAAGACATAAAAGAATAAAATAAGGTTCTGGCCTTCTGCCATAAGAAGACAAGGAAGCTTTATGCCATAAGAAGACAAGGCAGGCTCGTCCAGACCAGCAGAAAGGGACAGGTCCATTGTTTGAATTCAAACTTAACTCAGCATGTGACCACCTTCTCCAACGTCTCCCCCCTTCTCTTGCTGACCTGAATACTATTTATATAAGTATTCCTTTGTCTCTGGAACCAGGCAAATGAGTAACTTGTCTTCCAAGTCAAGTTAGGTCTCCCCTTGAGTGCCTTGAATATCAAGTCTGTACGGAATGCCTTGTTCCACAAGTATCTGATTTTCTTCTCTTCTTTGTCTACTCTGATCATTCTAACTTCCTCTCTTTTGGTTCTTCCTCTCAATAAATTGGACCAGGAATATATTCCCAAAACCTATGAAGAAGCCATGGAGGATGATGAGTGGAGAACCTCAGTTGGTGATGAAATTGGCGCCATGGTGAAGAATGGTACCTGGTTTGAAGCTGAGTTACCAAAGGGCAAGAGAGCAGTCACTAGGCGCCTCATATTTACCATCAAATACTTGGCAAATGGGAAACCTGAAAGGAAGAAGACTAGACTGGTTGCAAGAGGGTTTACTCAAGTATATGGGGAAGATTATCTAGACACATTTGCACCAGTGGCCAAGCTCCATACCATAAGAATACTCCTCTCTGTGGCAGTGAACTTAGGATGGGATCTATGGCAGATGGATGTCAAGAATGCCTTCTTACAAGGAGAGCTAGAGGATGAAGTATACATGCGACCACCACCTGGTTTAGAACACATGGTCAAGCCTGGAAATGTATGGAGACTAAAGAAGGCAATCTATGGTCTGAAGCAATCTCCTAGGGCCTGGTATCACAAGCTAAGCACTACACTCAATGGAAGAGGTTTTGTTAAATCAGAGGCTGATCATACTCTCTTCACACTAACCAGCAAGCAAGGGATCATTGTCATTCTCATCTATGTAGATGACATTATCATTACTGGCAGTGATAAGGAAGGTATACCCTCAACCAAGGCTTTTCTCAAATCTACATTTGATATAAAAGATTTGGGAGAGTTAAAGTACTTCCTAGGGATTGAAATGTGTCGATCCAAAGAAGGCCTTTTCTTATCCCAAAGGAAGTACACACTTGATCTCTTAAATGAGGCACGAAACCTTGGAGGAAGACAAGCCAAAACTCCATTGGAAGAAGGCTACAAAGTTCTGCGAGAGGGGGAGTATGAAGATACTATCTTTGAAGATGTCAAGAAGTATAGAAGAATGGTGGGCAAGCTCATATACCTAACCATTACTCGACCAGATGTATGCTTTGCTGTGAACCAAGTCAGTCAGCATATGCAAAGCCCTAAGGCACATCACTGGAACATGGTGGAGAGGATCTTGAGATACTTGAGAGAAGCTCCTGGTCAAGGTGTATGGATGGCTTGCAATGCAAGTACTGAAGTGGTAGGATATTGTGATGCTGATTGGGCTGGAGACAGAGTTGATAGGAGATCAACCACTGGCTACTGCACCTTTATTGGAGGAAATTTGGTCACATGGAAGAGCAAGAAGCAGAAGGTGGTATCTTGCTCAAGTGCTGAGGCAGAGTACCGATCTATGAGGAAGCTAACTAGTGAACTCATATTGATCAAGGGACTGCTAAAGGACTTGGGTATAGAGATCACTACACCAATGACCATGCACTATGACAACCAGGCAGCAATTCATATTGCCTCTAACTCAGTCTTTCATGAGAGGACCAAGCACATAGAGGTGGACTGTCATAAGGTTAGACAAGCAGTGGAGCAGCAAGTCATTCTTCCATGCTACACTAGAAGTGAGGATCAGTTAGCTGATATATTCACTAAGGCAGCCAGCAGCAAGGTATGTGAGTTCATTCATCCTAATCTTGGACTCATAGACCTCACTTGTCACTGATCTCCTTGCCATGGAGTATTTGTTGGATTTTCACCAGAGTATGTGAATCTGGGTTTGTGTGTGATGAACAAGCCTTTAAGGCAATGATGAACACGAGATGATGAAGAGAAAGGGTTCTGGTTTACTTGTATGAACTTGAATCAGAATCAGAGAGTATGAGAGACTTAGAGAGATTAAAGAGACTAAGAAAGAGAGAGACTTAAGAAGGATTCGATCCAAGAACTACAAGCTTTTATTTCTGGAAGTGGAGAGGGGTTTTCCCCCTTACTCCCTTTAATGTTTACAATCGACAATGAGCTGAATATATAGAGAAATGGGAAAGCATAAGGTTTACAATTAGGTTTTGACCAAGCATGTGAAGTCAGCAAGAGTATAGGCGCCACTTTTGAATTGCATGGTCCAGATTGCTCACATGCTTGAGACAGGCTGTCAAGGAGAGCTCTTCCTTTGCTTTTGGACGAGTGGATAAGGTTATCCATAAGCTCTTCCTTTGCTTTATGGGAAGTGGATGACCTTATCCATAAACGGTCACCTTTACTCAGCACCTTCCTGGAAACTTCCTCTCCTCTTCCTTTTGGCAGATGGAATATCCTAAGCATCTTCCTTACTCGCCTAAACCTCCCTTGGATAGCAAGTCTTTGCCTTTCCTAAACCTTTCTTGCCTCACACGTTTAGATGTTGCCTTGGGTTACACGTCTTGGTCTTTTTGGGGTCACTTGATGTGCCCTAACCTTCCCAAGCCTCAAACTTATCTTCAAGGATCAAATGGTCGAGTCTAAATGGTTTTGGGTCGAGTCTGGTCCGTACGGATCCGTACAGTCCGTACAGTCCGTACGGCCGTACGGCCATCCGTACAACTCACCCAAACCTTGCCCATTTGATCCCTACTCTTCACCAAAGCTTCCCAAGTTCTTCCTTAGACTTCTCAATGATGTTCCTCAGTCTCTTGCACACTTAGAAGCTGTCCACAGCCTTCTCCATACTCGTTTGCACAAGATCCTTCACACCACACTATCTTCTTTGCTCCATCTCATGTCTCACAAGTTCATACTTGTTTTATTGTAAACTCTTCAAGTTAACACTCCCCCTCAAGCTTGACTCTAGTGATCCTAAGTCAAGCTTGGAACCTTGAAGTCACTCCTCATTAAAAACCTTATGAGAGAAAACCCTCCTTAGGGATAAAACCCTCATAAGGAAAAGAGTAAGCTCCTTCAAGGCCTAGGGATTGGCCAGTGAGTTCTTTGTGTCTCAACCAGTGTGGTGAACACAAAGAACTCTGGATCATGGCCCTCATTGTGGTGTAAGCTAATCCGACTTGGATTGCTCACCACTAACTCTTCTTGAGCTCATCTAGCTCACTCCATACTGATCTTGGTCTCTCCCCCTTTCACCCAACTTCTTGTTGGGTTAAGTGCTCAGATTACCAGATACAACCTCCATTGAGTACCATCATCCTTCTCAGCCTTGGTTGCTTCTTCTTCTTGAATAACCACCAAGGACTCCATCTTCACAGATCATTGAAGCTTCTCAATACTCCCCCTCAAGCTTGACCATGTGGAACAAGTCAAGCTTGGAAGGATAGCTTCATGATCTTGATCAACACACCACTGCCCACTCCTTTCTGATCTCGCCACCTTGAATGGAATGCTGGAAGATACCTCAGCTAACTTTTCAACCACCTCACTTCAGAAGCCGCATTGTAGAGTCACCTTCTTCTTCACACAGCCAAGAGTGCTCTGACCACTCTCTTGTCTAGACTCGCCAATGTCTAAACCCGGATGGCTCCATCTTCTATTCCTGGTGCAATGGTGAGGAGGAACCAGGTCTTGAACTTAGATCATCAGGTAGCTCACTCAAGTCCCCACCTCAAGCTTGAATTGAGTCTAGGTTCAAGCTTGAAAGTGAGCCTGAATGAGCATCCAACCAGGAGCACACCACCCCAACAGCTGCGCTTAAACCACTGGTCCACCTCCATGTCTTCAGCTTCAAGTACCCTTCAGGTCACCGGCCTCCTCAAGCTTCAGTGATGACCTCCTTCTTCTTGTGTGCCTTGAACCAGGAGCTCAACAACCTTCATGGTCTGCGCTTCTTATAACCGGCTACTGCACCAAGAACCTTCCCATTGCTCCACACAATGGACCAAGCCTTCCTCTTGTTCCAGATTGATGCTGAACAAGTGACACTGGTTGTGCATCCTGAAACAACACTCAAACTCCAAACAAGATAAGACATTTGCATTGGGATCAAACCTTGACTAATCATCAAGTTTGATCACCAATGTCACAAGCTTTGCACTTAGACAGTATCTCATTATCATTGAGATCCATCTAATGCAAGCTTTCCACTCTCTAAATGCTATCACAAAGCACTTAGGCAACCATTCCCTGCCTTAAACGACCCTTAGACATCAGTCTAGGTGTCTCAACCTTAAGGCAGCCACAATGACAAGAGTATGCAACAGCCTTAACCCATTTACTTCATGAATGCAAAACGGATTAGATACAACTATCTATCATCCTAGCAAGACATTCATAAGAACAGAGACTAAGCATCACTGCCATTTCCAAATACCAGACCCAAATGCTTTACTTTAAATCAGTTTCTATTCATGTATGCAAGCAGATTCAGAACATGCTATCTAATATCATGTCAAGCAACACTTAGAACTGGAGCAAGCACTTTAAAACGCTCAACCATTCAAAACGAGTCATCTAAACATCCTGGGATACATTCTAAACATCATATCTAGCAATCTTAAACACATCCTCAAGTCTCAAACACATCACACAACACATTCAGTTCATAAAGTATCAAGCTTTATAACAAGGGACAGTAGGTTCTTACAAACAAGGAACTAGTGTTAGTTCCTTGAACACCTTTGATTCATGGCAAGATCAGGAGCTCTTGGTTGCGACCCAACACCTCCTTCCTCCATGAACCTTCCCTTGGACTCTCCATGCCCAAAGTCCCCACCTTTCTTCATACTTTGGTCGCCCCCACCAGTAACAAGGTGAAAGCTTTCACCTTTCTTCCTGGTCTTTGAATAAGAACACGCCATGGACTTGATTTGATGAAGAGGGTAGCTAATCCACTCCATAACTCCTGGATCCGAGACTCTCCCTTCTTCTGAACGGTATGAGAAAGCATGGGACTTCAAGAACAGCTTCTGGGTTTATGGATGAACACCTTTTTGCAGAGGATGAACCAGCTGGAAAGGAAGCTCCTTTCTGGGTTTTGATGGCAGGAGAGAGAGCCTTGATCTTTGCGGAAGCTAGACACCAAGTTCTGATGAACCTGGCTCTGATACCATGTTGGATTTTCACCAGAGTATGTGAATCTGGGTTTGTGTGTGATGAACAAGCCTTTAAGGCAATGATGAACACGAGATGATGAAGAGAAAGGGTTCTGGTTTACTTGTATGAACTTGAATCAGAATCAGAGAGTATGAGAGACTTAGAGAGATTAAAGAGACTAAGAAAGAGAGAGACTTAAGAAGGATTCGATCCAAGAACTACAAGCTTTTATTTCTGGAAGTGGAGAGGGGTTTTCCCCCTTACTCCCTTTAATGTTTACAATCGACAATGAGCTGAATATATAGAGAAATGGGAAAGCATAAGGTTTACAATTAGGTTTTGACCAAGCATGTGAAGTCAGCAAGAGTATAGGCGCCACTTTTGAATTGCATGGTCCAGATTGCTCACATGCTTGAGACAGGCTGTCAAGGAGAGCTCTTCCTTTGCTTTTGGACGAGTGGATAAGGTTATCCATAAGCTCTTCCTTTGCTTTATGGGAAGTGGATGACCTTATCCATAAACGGTCACCTTTACTCAGCACCTTCCTGGAAACTTCCTCTCCTCTTCCTTTTGGCAGATGGAATATCCTAAGCATCTTCCTTACTCGCCTAAACCTCCCTTGGATAGCAAGTCTTTGCCTTTCCTAAACCTTTCTTGCCTCACACGTTTAGATGTTGCCTTGGGTTACACGTCTTGGTCTTTTTGGGGTCACTTGATGTGCCCTAACCTTCCCAAGCCTCAAACTTATCTTCAAGGATCAAATGGTCGAGTCTAAATGGTTTTGGGTCGAGTCTGGTCCGTACGGATCCGTACAGTCCGTACAGTCCGTACGGCCGTACGGCCATCCGTACAACTCACCCAAACCTTGCCCATTTGATCCCTACTCTTCACCAAAGCTTCCCAAGTTCTTCCTTAGACTTCTCAATGATGTTCCTCAGTCTCTTGCACACTTAGAAGCTGTCCACAGCCTTCTCCATACTCGTTTGCACAAGATCCTTCACACCACACTATCTTCTTTGCTCCATCTCATGTCTCACAAGTTCATACTTGTTTTATTGTAAACTCTTCAAGTTAACAGTATTCTACTCTTTTTCTTTAGCTTGGTTTTTATCCCAAGTGGTTTTTTCCAAGTTAAGGTTTTAATGAGGGAATGCTTCATGGTTTTCAAGCTTGATCAATCCATATGCTCAAGCTTGAGGGGGAGTGTTGACAAGAAGCAATAAGAAGACAAGAAGGAAAAAGGGTTCAGATGGTTGCAAGATCACTTGGTCCTTACAGACTTGGAACACAAGTCTGTCCGTACAAGCCTTGATGATCAAGCAACCTTTCTGGTCCCAAATAACTTAGAAGACAAGGAGAAGAAGAAGGATCTCGTCTGGTTCAAGTTTAAAGAGAGTTGGGCAAGAAAAGAATTAAAAAGGATTAAGGATAAGCCTTCCAGCTGTTGGTGTCCTGTCCCTTTCATGGACCACTGTTGAGAAGCTTCAATGATCTGTGAAGATGGAGTCCTTGGTGGTTATTCAAAAAGAAGAAGCAACCAAGGCTGAGAATGAAGATGGCACTCAATGGAGGTTGTATCTGGTAATCGGAGCACTTAAACCCAACAAGAGGTTGGGTGAAAGGGGGAGAGACCAAGATCAGTGTGAAGATGAGCTAGAAGAGCTCAAGGTACTTAAGTGGTGAGCAATCCAAGTCGGATTAGCTTGCACCACAGTGAGGGCCATGATCCAGAGTTCTTTGTGTTCAAGAACACTTTTGGGTTGAGACACAAAGAACTCATTGGCCAATCCCTAGGCCTTGAAGGAGCTTACTCTTTTCCTTATGAGGGTTTTATCCCTAAGGAGGGTTTTCTCTCATAAGGTTTTTAATGAGGAGTGACTTCAAGGTTCCAAGCTTGACTTAGGATCACTAAAGTCAGGCTTGAGGGGGAGTGTTAACTTGAAGAGAAGAAATGAACAAAAGAGAGAGATGAGATGGAGGCAAAGTATTGACATCAGGAGAAGAGAAGAACGTCTGTGTACATAGGCAAGTGACATAGTTGACTACATTCCTCAACTACATGTGAGATGATATAGTCAACTACATGCCTCAACTACATACGAGCTGATATAGTCGACTACATGCATCGACTACATGCATCAACTACATAGGCAAGTGATATAGTTGACTATATCACTTGCCTACATGCGAATCAGTTAAGCTTATTGATTATGTATCTGGCCAGAGAAGTGTCCAGATTCAGAGGAGCCTATGGACAGCCAATCACAAGCCTTCCTTCCTTTGAACAGATTCAAACTCGTCTCCATCCTAGCCATCCATTCTTCAAGTGATTTATCAACCATTAGATTTAGGTTTATTACTTTACTTGTTTTGCCTACAAAAGGCCATCTATGTCGAATTTATTCAGTAAGAAGAATTAAGCAGAAGAAGAGGGAGCAAGGGGGATTTCCCCTCTCCCCTTACAGAAATAAACTTGTTCTTGAATCTCATTCTTCTTATTCTATTAATCACTCTATACTCTCCAAAACTCTCTATTCTCATGATACTCACGAAACTCACTGATAATCTCACTTAATCTCTCCTTATTCTCCTTATTCTCTATTATTCTCTTTAATCTCTGTTTCTGGTTCAAGTAAACACAAGCAGAAACCAGATCCACTCTCTTCTTCATTTCGAGTTCTCTCTGCAACAAATACCACTGTTCATCATCTTCTTCACACACACGACCTCATACTCTGAATATTCTAACATGGTATCAGAGCCTGGTTCATCAGAACTTGGTTCCTAGCTCCACAAAGATCTAAGCTCACTCTCATGTCCATTCAAACCCAAAAGATACTTCCTTTCCAGCTGGTTCAACCTCTACAAGAAGGTGTTCATTTGCTGCCCAGAAAGTGTTCTTGAAGACCCATACTCTCTCATACCCGTCTAGAAGAAAGAAGAGCCTTGGATCTAGAAATTTTGGAGAGGACTTGCTCCCCTCTTCATCAAAACAGTCCAGGCTTGTTCTTATTCAAAGACCAGGAAGAAAGGTGAAAGCTTTCACCTTGTTACTGGTGGTGGCGACCAAAATATGAAGAAAGGTGGGGACTTTAGGCATGGAGAGGCCAAGGAAAGGTCCATGGAAGATGGAGAAGTTGGAGTGCACGCCAACAACTCAGATTCTGTCCAATGGAATCAAGGATCTATACAATGATCCTTGGCTGTAAGAAAGCTCTTTCCTTTTTGTATAAAGCTTGAGTATATTGAACTGAATGTGTGTGTGTGATGTGTCAGCAACATGAGGATATGTTTAAAGATTGCTAGATGTGATTGTTTAGAATCTGTCCCAGGTAGTTTTGAAAGAGACTCGTTTGATTGATTGAGTTTTAAAGTGCTTACTCCAGTTCTGAATCTGCCTGCATAAATGAATAGAAACTGATTAAAGTAAAGCACTTGAGTCTGGTATTTGGAAATGATAATGTTGCTTAGTCTCTGTTCTAAATGGTTGTCTTGCTAGGATGATAGATTGTATGTCTAATCCAGCTTGCATTCATGAATAGAATAGGTTAAGACTGTTGCATTCTATTGTCATTGTTACTGCCTTAAGGTTGAGACACCTAGACTTGAGTCTAAGGGTCGTTTAAGGCAGGAATTGTTTACCTAATTGCTTGCATTAGATGGATCTTAAGACAATAAGATACTGTCTAAGAGCAAAGCTTGTGACATTGGTGATCAAACTTGATGATTAGTCAAGGATTGATCCCAATGAAAGTGTGTCTTATCTTGTTTGGAGTTTGAGTGTTGTTTCAGGGTCACAAAGAGTGTCACTTGTTCAGCATCAATCCGGAACAAAGAAGAAGACGTTGCCCATGCTGTTCAGAGCCTACACATGATGTAAATTCATGTAAAACCAGAGCCTACACATGATGTATATTCCTGACCATGGAGAGAAGAACCGGTTATAAGAAGCGCAGACCATGAAGGTTGTTGAGCTCCTGGTTCAAGATACACACAAGAAAGAGAAGGTCATCACTGAAGCTTGAGAAGGCCGGTGACCTGAGGGTACTTGGAGCTGAAGACATGGAGGTGGACCAGTGATTTAAGCGCAGCTGTTGGGGTGGTGTGCTCCTGGTTTGACTGCTCATTGAGGCTCACTTTCAAGCTTGAACCTAAACTCAATTCAAGCTTGAGGTGGGGACTTAAGTGAGCTACTTGATGATCCTAAGTTCAAGACCCGGTGTTCCTCCTCACCATTGCACCAAGAAGAGAAGATGAAGCCATCCGGGTTTAGTCATTGGCAAGGCTAGACAAGAGAGTGTTCAGAGCACTCTTGGCTGTGTGAAGAAGAAGGTTACTCTATCAATGCGGCTTCTTAAGGGAGGTGGTTGAAGAGAAGACTGAAGCATCTACCAGCATTCCATTCAAGATGGCGAGTTCAAGAAGAGACTGTGCAGTGGTTCGTTGATCAAGATCATGAAGCAATCCTTCCAAGCTTGACTTGTTCCACATGGTCAAGCTTGAGGGGGAGTGTTGAGAAGCTTCAATGATCTGTGAAGATGGAGTCCTTGGTGGTTATTCAAGAAGAAGAAGCAACCAAGACTGAGAATGAAGATGGCACTCAATGGAGGTTGTATCTGGTAATCGGAGCACTTAAACCCAACAAGAGGTTGGGTGAAAGGGGGAGAGACCAAGATCAGTGTGAAGATGAGCTAGAAGAGCTCAAGGTACTTAAGTGGTGAGCAATCCAAGTCGGATTAGCTTGCACCACAGTGAGGGCCATGATCCAGAGTTCTTTGTGTTCAAGAACACTTTTGGGTTGAGACACAAAGAACTCATTTGTTAGAATTAGATAATCAGAGAGAGTTTAATTGAAGATTATGAAGAACAAGAGAGAGAGAGTGATTCTGGACGAAAATAGAGAGAGAATGAAGAGAATAAGTTTCTGATTGCTTGCTTGAAATATTCAGGATACAAGGTTATTTAACAATAGAAATCAGACAGAAGGAATAAACAATAGAGCCCACTTGGTCTGCTTGTCTAGCAGATTGTCTTCTTGTCTCCTTTCAAATTTGAATTACTCCTTCCCTCTTGTACAGTGGATTCCCACTCACTCAGCTTCTTTCTAGACGTGCCTTCTCTTGCCTTCCAAGGTAAGCTAGGTCAGATTGAAGACTTAGAGTCCAAGTTAACCATCAGACCTCTCTTTCCTTCTTGTCTTCGTTATTGCTTCATGTCAACACTCCCCCTCAAGCTTGACCATATAGATTGATCAAGCTTGGAGACCATGAAGCATTCCCTCATTAAAACCTTAACTTGAAAAAAAACCACTTGGGATAAAAACCAAGCTAAGGAAAAAGAGTAGAATACTTCATGGTAAGAGGATTAGTGACAAGTGAGGTCTATGAGTCCAAGCTTAGGAAGAATGGACTCACAAACCTTGCTGCTGGCTGCCTTGGTGAATATATCCGCCAGCTGATCCTCACTTCTAGTGTAACATGGAAGAATGACTTGCTGCTCCACTGCTTGTCTAACCTTATGGCAATCCACTTCTATGTGCTTGGTCCTCTCATGGAATACATTGTTGGATGCAATGTGAATTGCTGCCTGGTTGTCACAATGCATTGTCATAGGTGTAGTGATCTCTATACCCAAGTCCCTTAGCAGTCCCTTGATCCATATGAGTTCACTAGTTAGCTTCCTCATAGATCGGTACTCTGCCTCAGCACTTGAGCAAGATACCACTTTCTGCTTCTTGCTCTTCCATGTGACCAAATTACCTCCAATGAAGGTGCAATAGCCTGTTGTTGATCTCCTATCAACTCTGTCTCCAGCCCAGTCAGCATCACAATACCCAACCACTTCAGTACTCTTGTTGCACGCCATCCACACACCTTGACCAGGAGCTCCTCTCAAGTATCTCAAGATCCTCTCAACCATGTTCCAGTGATGAACCTTAGGTGCTTGCATGTACTGGCTAACTTGATTCACAGCAAAGCACACATCAGGACGAGTGATGGTTAGGTAGATGAGTTTCCCAACCATCCTCCTATACTTCTTGACATCTTCAAAAGGTGTATCTTCATACTCCCCCTTTCGCAGTACCTTGTAACCTTCTTCTAATGGCGTCTTGGCTTGTCTATTTCCAAGGTTTCCTGCCTCATTTAAAATGTCAAGTGTGTACTTTCTTTGGGATAAAAACAGACCCTCCTTGGAGCGGCATATTTCAATCCCTAAGAAGTACTTCAACTCTCCCAAATCCTTAATGTCAAAAGCAGTTTTAAGAAAGGTTTTGGTTGAAGTAATACCTTCCTTGTCACTCCCAGTGATGATGATATCATCTACATAGACTAGGATCACAATAATCCCTTGCTGGCTGGTGAGTGTGAAGAGAGTGTGATCAGCTTGAGATTTAATAAAACCTCTTCCATTCAGTGTTGTACTTAGCTTGTGATACCAGGCCCTTGGTGATTGTTTCAAGCCATAGATTGCCTTCTTGAGCCTCAATACATTCCCTGGTTTGACCATATCTTCCATGCCAGGTGGTGGTCTCATGTAAACTTCATCTTCTAGCTCACCTTGCAAGAATGCATTCTTCACATCCATTTGCCATAGATCCCATTCTAGGTTCACAGCCAGAGAAAGCAGAATCCTTATAGTATGGAGCTTGGCCACAGGTGCAAAAGTATCTAAGTAGTCTTCACCATAGACTTGAGTGTATCCTCTTGCCACTAGCCTTGTCTTCTTTCTTTCTGGTTTCCCATTGGCTCCATACTTGATGGTGTATAGCAGGCGACTTGTCACAGCTTTCTTGCCTTTGGGAAGCTCAGATTCAAACCATGTATCATTCTTGATCATGGCACCAACCTCATCTCCAACAGATTTTCTCCACTCCTCATGTTGCATAGCTTCTTCATATGACTTTGGCACCCATTCCTGATCTAATTCACTGATGAAGACCTGATGATCCTCTGGATACTGAGCAAGGGAGCATACTGCACTTATTGGATGAGCCACTGCCTCAGCATTGAAGTAAACTCGTTTGTTGATCCAATTTGATGCAGGGTACCTGATCCTTGCACTTCTTCTTAGTGGCTGAACCTGTTCCTCTTCTTCTTCATCAGGTTCTATTTCATCATTCTGATGCATTGGTTCTTGTTCTTGTTGCATCACTGGTTCTTGTTCTTGGTTCTTTTCATCCTGATCATGAGTTTCAGGTTGATTCCCCCCTTCAGGGTCAGGATGAGTGGCTTCTGTAGGTTCATCAACTCCACCTTCCTCAACCACATTGTCTGGACATGGTATAGCTTCTTGTGGACACCCCCTTGTTTCCTGATTGGCCTGGGGCAGGTTAATCCCAAGGTTCTCCATAATCATCCTGAGATTGGCAGCTCTGTCTGATGCTTCTGAGAGGTCTTTCAGGTCATCCCAACTCTTTTCCTCATAGTATCCCTTAGTCTCCACAAACTTCACATCTCTTGATATTGAAACTTTTCTTGCCACTGGATCATAGCATTTATAACCCTTTTGTGTTGGGGAATAACCAATGAACATAGCCTTCGAGCTCCTGGCATCTAGCTTGGTCCTATGTTCCCCTGGTATCAACACAAAGCATAGACACCCAAATATTCTCAAATGACCCAAAGATGGTTTGTTTCTGTTGAGTACCTCAAATGGAGACATGTCATTGAGTATCTTGGTGGGAATTCTGTTGATGAGATAACAAGCAGTCATCACAGCATCACTCCAGAATCTCTTTGGGACATTGGTATGGAACATCATTGACCTAGCCACTTCCATTAGATGTCTATTCTTCCTCTCAGCTACCCCATTTTGCTGAGGAGTATACGGACAGCTTGTTTGATGTATGATCCCATGCTGAGCTAGATACTGCTTGAATGCTTGGCTTGTGTACTCTCCACCATTATCTGATCTGAGGATCTTCAATTTGGCATTGAAATGGTTGGAAACATGGTTATGGAAGTTCTTGAATGCCTCCAGTACCCGGTCTTTTGTTTGAATCAGAGTCACCCATGTGTATTTTGACTTCTCATCAATGAAGGTGACAAAGTACTTGTGATTCTCTCTGGACACACAAGGTGCTGTCCACACATCAGAATGAACCAGGTCGAAACACTTTTCATAGATAGTGCTAGACCTTGGAAAGACTGTCCTACAATGCTTCCCCAGGATACATGCCTCACATTCTTCATTCAGGAACACCATACCCGGAAGCATCAGGTTCAAGGCTCTAGGATGGGGATGTCCCAATCTAGAGTGCCATATGGTGCTCTCAACCCCATTAGAAGCACTGATCAGGCAGTGAGCAGGAGATACACTGGATATCTTAGTCTTCTCTAGGTGATACAATTCCTGATGGCCGTGCCCTCTACCAATAACCTGCCCTGTCTTCAAGTCTTGGAACTCAACATCATCAGGTCTAAAGACAACTTGACAATTCAGATCACTGGTTGCTCTTTTTACTGATAGCAAATTTGATGTAAACTGAGGCATATACAAGGCAGTTGATTCTTTATCAAACAACCTAAGGTTCCCTATCCCTTCTATCTTAACCTTATCACCATTTGCTATAAGCACATTCCCTGAGGCAGGCTTGATATCACTAACCAGGTTCCTATCACTAATCATGTGATGGCTAGCTCCTGAATCTATAATGATAGGTTTAGAGTCAGGAGAATATTTACCAACCTCCTTGGGTGAGATAAGGGCCTTGGCAGCTTTGATAAAAGACTCAATGTCTCTTCTGGTTACTGGAATATCAGGATTGATCGTCCCTGCCATACTCCTCCATGTTTCTTCTTCATCAGAATCACCACTGAGTGCTGAATACATGGTTCTTCCTTTAATTACTTGATGCTCAAACTCCTTGAGCTTAAATGTGCTTGGCTGGCTTCCTTGGGAATTTGGAAGCTTCCTTTCTTGAATGATATATCTTACCAGACTCTTGCATGGAGAATCCAAGCTTAGGAGAAGGCTGAAAACTCTGTCTTGCTCATAGACAGTTTGAAGACTCTCCCATAGATTCCCATAAACGTTTTGAAGCTTCTCCCATAGACTCTTGGCGGTTCTGACATGATAATAATCCTCCAAGATCTGTTTAGACAGAGAGCTGTGTATAATTCCAAGTGTTTTCTGTTCCTCTTGAACCCACTTGTCTTCATGCTTTAGGCAAGTAGCCTGACTATCCTCCTGAGCCATCCTCTTTGAAGTTTCAGCCTCCATGATGTGGCTGTCCCAAAGTCCATGACTCCCCAAGATAACTCTGGCTAATCTTGACCATACAATATAGTTAGGACCCTCTAGGGTCACTGGAATGAGATTCTCCTTCTTCATTTTCTTGGTCGGAATCAACCTTCCTATTTTTGGGAATTTCTGGAGCTGGAAATAATGAACAGCTGAAGAACAAGATGAACTTTGCCAAAAATAGAAATGAAACTCAGACTTGCGAAAGTAAGAGAAGAAACTGGTATCACCACCATTCTGAGTTTTCTGCCATATATATATCAAGAACAGCAAGAACAACTCAAGAACAGCAAGAACAACTCAAGAACAGCAAGAACAGCAGATTTTGAGAAATAATCAGAGTAGTAAAGTAGAGAATAAGGTTTCAGGAGCATATAGGCTCTGATACCATGTTAGAATTAGATAATCAGAGAGAGTTTAATTGAAGATTATGAAGAACAAGAGAGAGAGAGAGTGATTCTGGACGAAAATAGAGAGAGAATGAAGAGAATAAGTTTCTGATTGCTTGCTTGAAATATTCAGGATACAAGGTTATTTAACAATAGAAATCAGACAGAAGGAATAAACAATAGAGCCCACTTGGTCTGCTTGTCTAGCAGATTGTCTTCTTGTCTCCTTTCAAATTTGAATTACTCCTTCCCTCTTGTACAGTGGATTCCCACTCACTCAGCTTCTTTCTAGACGTGCCTTCTCTTGCCTTCCAAGGTAAGCTAGGTCAGATTGAAGACTTAGAGTCCAAGTTAACCATCAGACCTCTCTTTCCTTCTTGTCTTCGTTATTGCTTCATGTCAACATCATTGGCCAATCCCTAGGCCTTGAAGGAGCTTACTCTTTTCCTTATGAGGGTTTTATCCCTAAGGAGGGTTTTCTCTCATAAGGTTTTTAATGAGGAGTGACTTCAAGGTTCCAAGCTTGACTTAGGATCACTAAAGTCAGGCTTGAGGGGGAGTGTTAACTTGAAGAGAAGAAATGAACAAAAGAGAGAGATGAGATGGAGGCAAAGTATTGACATCAGGAGAAGAGAAGAACGTCTGTGTACATAGGTAAGTGACATAGTTGACTACATTCCTCAACTACATGTGAGCTGATATAGTCAACTACATGCCTCAACTACATACGAGCTGATATAGTCGACTACATGCATCGACTACATGCATCAACTACATAGGCAAGTGATATAGTTGACTATATCACTTGCCTACATGCGAATCAGTTAAGCTTATTGATTATGTATCTGGCCAGAGAAGTGTCCAGATTCAGAGGAGCCTATGGACAGCCAATCACAAGCCTTCCTTCCTTTGAACAGATTCAAACTCGTCTCCATCCTAGCCATCCATTCTTCAAGTGATTTATCAACCATTAGATTTAGGTTTATTACTTTACTTGTTTTGCCTACAAAAGGCCATCTATGTCGAATTTATTCAGTAAGAAGAATTAAGCAGAAGAAGAGGGAGCAAGGGGGATTTCCCCTCTCCCCTTACAGAAATAAACTTGTTCTTGAATCTCATTCTTCTTATTCTATTAATCACTCTATACTCTCCAAAACTCTCTATTCTCATGATACTCACGAAACTCACTGATAATCTCACTTAATCTCTCCTTATTCTCCTTATTCTCTATTATTCTCTTTAATCTCTGTTTCTGGTTCAAGTAAACACAAGCAGAAACCAGATCCACTCTCTTCTTCATTTCGAGTTCTCTCTGCAACAAATACCACTGTTCATCATCTTCTTCACACACACGACCTCATACTCTGAATATTCTAACAACCACTGCCTTGTCCACTGCACTGTCCAGACTGTTGACCAGTCTGTCCACCAGCCTGACTCTTCCCAGACCTTGACCAGACCACCTTATTATATGTTTATTTCTCTTGTCTTGTTTATCCAGAATTGTCTTTAAATAATGTTGTGTTGTAACTCTTTGTGGACAAGAAATCAGAAACTCTTTTTTTCATACTCCCTCTCTCTCTGTCGTCCAGAATCACTCTCTCTCTCTCTTGTTCTTCAAAATGTTCTTCATAATCTTCAATTAAACTCTCTCTGATTATCTAATTCTCACACTTCCTGGATAGGCGCAGCTGGTTCTGGTTCTTGTTCTGCCACTTTGAGTTCTGAGACAGAAGTGAAACACTCTTGGTTATGTGCTTCTAAGGCTGGACGTGTTGTGTTGGACCTTTTGAATTGCTTATCCACATCCACCATTAATTTTAACAGTGCCTCCTTATCCTTCTCATTGAATAAACAGAATTGTTTATCATCTCTAAATGGATTAGAGACTGTTTTCTCCTTGCTGTAACAGATTGGTTTCTTGATAGATGAACCAAAAGTACTAGATGGACGTGATCTCTTGCTGTCAGTTTGTTTCTGAGCAGAGTTTGAAGAGTAGAGCTTTGTCTCAGATGGTTGTTTTCGAAGTACTTCCTTGTGGTACTGTCTTGGAACATACGCTCTACGCATCAAAGCTCTCAACTTAAACCATGTTTCTACTGGTTCTTTTCTATCAAGTCTTCTGCACTTTACCAATTGATTCCACCAGCTTAAAGAATCACCACAAAACTTAGCAGTAGCCATTTCAACCTTCTTTACTTCAGCACAGTTTTGACGATTGAAAACTAGTTCAATCTTCTCTTCCCACTCCACATATGCTGCAGGATCAGCTGTGCCATAGAAGGAATGAGCTTTATGTTTCAAAACGCCATGCTTCTGGTTTCTTTGCAGCTGATCACACCCTTTTAGATTGTACTCATCTCTGGATGATCCACAGTATTCTCTTTCTTTTCTTCTCTGCCTCTGATCATCCAACCTGAATTTCATTATCTTCTGCAAAGTAGCAGTCTTTGCTCCTGCCATGGTTCCTGAAACACACAAAACACACAAACAGTAACAAGTTCTATAGAAGCAGAACACTTAAAACTACAACAGAGAAAATATTGAATGATTTCGATTTGCAGAAACAAGTAGACAATAAATCAGAACAGATTCAAATCGACAAAACAAAATCAACCAGGAAAATATAAGATTTATTCAACTCAAAACCTAAACAAAGAGAGAGAGAGAGAGAGATCACGAAATCAGTTTAGTTTCAGGCTTAGAGTCAATGATCAGAACAGACAGAACAGATTCACTACACTTGAAACAAATCGATTCCTTTTAACACAAATCAGCAACAGATTCAAAATAATTTCAAACCTCAAACTTCTCTGATTAATTTCAAACTCAAGATATGTCAAGAACAAATCAGAACTAATCAGAACAGAATAGATGAACTTAACAATACAGAAACTGATCGATTTCTACAAACCCTAAACGGTTTCAGATCAAACAATCGATAACTTCTGCAACAAGAATCTGAAAAGTTTTATCAGAAACAAGATCAAGGAACCCTATTTCTATCAGATTTGACACAAAACACAGATCAACACGAAATCAAAGTGAATATCTGGTGTGACCACCATTGGGTCAAATGCAACCTCCAGTCAATCCCATTGCCAAGACGCCAAGGAACCAGAAGAGGAGGCTTACCAGGGAGAGGTCCAGGAGCTGATGGAGGAACTAGAACAAGTAGATCCCTATGTAGCCGACTGGATGAGTGGAGAGGAAGAGATGGATCAGAATGCAGCTCAAGATGACTTGATCTTCTCAGTTGGACCAATTACAAGATCAAAGACAAAAGCTCAGAGGCAAGCTTTGCTAGCTCTGCTTGAGCACGTGAGACAAGAGGAGGAATCGATCAAGAGTGAAGAACCAGCATGTTGGTTTAATGTGATTTCGATTTGTACTTAAATTGAACCAGCAAACCAAAGACAATTAGGATTAGGATTTTCGATTCAGAGTAGTAAACCAATTTCAATTGGGTTTAGGGTTAGGGTTAGACAAAACCAATTTCAATTTGGTTTAGGTTTAGGGTTAGACAAAACCAAAACCATCTCGGTTTAGGTTTAGGGTTAGATGTAGCTTTCTATTTAAGCAAGCGCCGCAGGCAGCTTGAAACTCAATCAAAAAAAACTCGAAATCTTTTAGCAATTGCTTGCCTAGTTCTTCTGCTTTCTCTGTTCAGCTAAAGGAACATTGATCTTCATCTAAAGGAAGGAATTCCTTGTGATCCATCAACGACAATACAAGGTAATCTTGTGTCATTGAGTAGCAACACATCTCTGAGGCATCCCCATCGCCAAGGAGAGCAGTCCATCATCAGATCCGAGTGCTAGTAGCCTCTTGATCAACCCTCTATCCATCCCCTTCAAGTGATCCGTGGAGAACAAGCCTATCCAGGCCGCACCAAGTGGTATCAGAGCCACTTGAAGGTTAGGGTTCGTGTTGTCTACTCAGATCTATCATTCCATCAAATACTTCTTCTCTTTCTATCTGTTGTAAGCTGATACGGCCAACCCCTAAAGAAAAAAATCAAAAGAAAAAGTGGTCTAAGATCTAAAAACAGAAAGAGATCGGCCAAATCAAAAAAAAAAAAGAAAAGAAAAGAACAAAGAGCTGAGGAGAAATCCAGCTGGGGTGGTAAAGCGGATTGGTGACCAAACTCTTTCAATCTGTCTATCTAAATCACTTGGGATAAAAGTTCTAGAGCTTAGGTGAAAGAGCTTTGAATCTTAACTGAACTCGTGAGAAAGGCAGAGACTTGGCAACTAAAAACCGAGTGAGAGAGAGCTTTGTTTGTTATTTGGCTTTTCTAACTTGCTTTTCAGGTTACTATGGCTGAAAGAAGAGAAGGAGAGGATGTGGGAGAACCTGTTGTTCAACAAATCCGGCTTGATCAACTGCAGTTTGAAGCCATGATCCCTGAGATAACCAGGAGAATGGAGAGAGTTAACAGAGCTAACGTTGACTTACCTGGTAATGATCATGTTGCAGGTGTAGGTGCTGGACGAGCTAGGATGAGACCTAGGAGAGGAGCTCGTGCAATGGAAGAGGTTGAGGAGCAACTTGAGACCGCAGAAGAGAGTGAAGGAGACTCACTGGATGGACAACAACCTAGGCACCACAACAGAAGGGTGCAGGCTGATGACAACCTTGGTAGCCTCAAGCTGAGGATACCACCATTCCATGGCAAGAATGATCCTGACGCCTACTTGGAATGGGAGAAGAAGATAGAGTTGGTCTTTGGATGCCAACACTACACTGAGGAGAGGAAGGTCAAGCTAGCAGCCACTGAATTCTGTGGTTATGCTATAAACTGGTGGGAGCAGATTGCAACAACAAGGAGGCGCAATGGAGAGCCCCAAATCACCTCCTGGTTTGAGATGAAAACCTTGATGAAGAAGAGGTTTGTCCCTGCTCACTATGGACGAGACCTTCACCAGAGATTGAGAAGACTTTCTCAAGGCACAAAGAGTGTAGAGGACTATCACCAGGAGTTGGAGACACTCATCATGAAGGCTGAAGTGGTTGACGATGCTGAAGCAACCATGGCTAGATTCCAAGGAGGACTCAACCGGGAAATCCAAGATAGGCTGGAGCTACAAGACTATGAGGACATGAATGAGTTGTTGCACAAAGCCATTCTGATTGAGCAACAAAACAAAAGAAGAAGCACTGCCAAATCTCAATTCGGATCTGCTTCAAAACCAGCCTACTCAAAGGATGACAAATCCTTCTCTAAGCCTAAAGAAGGAACCTCAGCAGTAGGTTCCACTCGTGATGACAAGGGCAAAGGACCAGCAACACCTGCTAGGTCCCGGAATGTCAAGTGCTTCAAGTGTCATGGCTTTGGACACTATGCTAATGAGTGCACCAACAAGAAGGTTATGGTCCTGCTTGACAATGGAGATGTAGTCTCGGAGGATGAAGAGGAGCTATCTGATGAGGACGTGGATTACCCTGTCAAGGGAGAACTTGGTGCGGCCTGGATAGGCTTGTTCTCCACGGATCACTTGAAGGGGATGGATAGAGGGTTGATCACGAGACTACTAGCACTCGGATCTGATGATGAACTACTCTCCTTGGCGATGGTGATGCCTCAGAGATGTATTGCTACTCAATGACACAAGATTACCTTGTATTGTCGTTGATGGATCACAAGGAATTCCTTCCTTTAGATGAAGATCAATGTTCCTTTTGCTGAACAGAGAAAGCAGAAGACGAGACAAGCAAAGTGCTTAAAAGATTTCGAGTTTATTAATTGAGTTCCAAGCTGCCTGCGGCGCTTGCTTAAATAGAAAGCTACATCTAACCCTAAACCTAAACCGAGATGGTTTTGGTTTTGTCTAACCCTAAACCTAAACCGAATTGAAATTGGTTTTGTCTAACCCTAACCCTAAACCCAATTGAAATTGGTTTACTACTCTGAATCGAAAATCCTAATCCTAATTGTCTTTGGTTTGCTGGTTCAATTTAAGTACAAATCGAAATCACATTAAACCAACATGCTGGTTCTTCACTCTTGATCGATTCCTCCTCTTGTCTCACGTGCTCAAGCAGAGCTAGCAAAGCTTGCCTCTGAGCTTTTGTCTTTGATCTTGTAATCGGTCCAACTGAGAAGATCAAGTCATCTTGAGTTGCATTCTGATCCATCTCTTCCTCTCCACTCATCCAGTCGGCTACATAGGGATCTACTTGTTCTAGTTCCTCCACCAGCTCCTGGATCTCTTCCTGGTAAGCCTCCTCTTATGGTTCCTTGGCGTCTTGGCAATTGGATTGACTGGAGGTTGCATTTGACCCAATGGTGGTCACACCAGAACTTCTAGTCACCAGGAGGACTCTCAATGTTCAACCAAAGGCGAAAGAACATGAACAGAGAGAGAACTTGTTTCACACCAGGTGTTTAGTCCTAGACAAGGTGTGTAGCCTGATCATTGATGGAGGAAGCTGCACAAACGTGGCAAGTGAGACACTAGTGAACAAGCTGAGCCTTACTGTCCGCAATCACCCCAAGCCATACACACTCCAGTGGCTAAGTGAAGAAGGTGAAATGCGAGTGACCAAACAAGTGATGGTGCCCCTGACCATTGGGAGATACCAGGATGAGATCACTTGTGATGTCCTACCTATGGAGGCTAGTCACATCTTGCTGGGCCGCCCATGGCAATATGACAAGAGGGCAGTGCATGATGGCTACACGAATAGGCATTCCTTTGTTCACAAGGAAAGGAACATCACTCTGGTGCCACTGACTCCACAAGAAGTGCATCAAGATCAGGTGCAACTTAAGCTGAGAAGAGAAGAAGCTAAGGCCACAGTTTCAGCTTCACTCAAGGAGGACACGGCCAAGGTAAGTACTCATAACCTTTTTGCTTCTTCTAAAGAGATCAAGGAGGCATTGAACACTCAACAGCCCATGATCCTTGTTTTGTTCAAGGAATTACTAACCACAGGGGCTAATCATGAACCAATTATTCCAAAAGAGATTGAGTATCTTTTGCAGGAGTATAGGGATGTCTTTCCAGAAGATAATCCAATTGGTTTGCCACCCATCAGAGGCATTGAGCAACAAATTGACTTTGTACCAGGAGCTTCACTCCCAAACCGTCCAGCATACAGGACCAACCCTGTTGAGACCAAGGAGCTTCAGAAACAAGTCAATGATCTCTTGGAGAAGGGCCACATCAGAGAGAGCATGAGTCCTTGTGCTGTACCTGTTCTACTGGTACCCAAGAAGGATGGAAGCTGGCGCATGTGTGTGGATTGCCGAGCCATCAACAACATCACAGTTAAGTATAGACATCCTATCCCTCGCTTAGATGACATGTTAGATGAGTTACACGGTTCATGTGTCTTTTCTAAGGTTGACTTAAAGAGTGGTTACCACCAGATTAGAATGAAAGAAGGAGATGAGTGGAAAACTGCTTTTAAGACTAAGTTAGGATTGTATGAGTGGCTTGTTATGCCATTTGGTCTTACTAACGCCCCTAGCACTTTCATGAGGTTGATGAACCATGTCTTGAGAGCTCTTATAGGTCGATTTGTGGTTGTTTACTTTGATGATATTCTCATTTATAGTAAGACCATGAAAGAACATGTTGAGCACTTGAGACAGGTTTTAGATGTGCTTAGGAAAGAGAATCTGTATGCTAACTACAAGAAGTGCTCATTTGGAACAGATAACCTTGTCTTTCTAGGTTTTGTTGTCACATCACAGGGCATACAGGTTGATGAAGAGAAGGTGAAAGCTATCAAGGAGTGGCCGACTCCTAAAACCATTGGAGAAGTCAGAAGTTTTCATGGACTTGCTGGCTTCTACAGGAGGTTTGTGAAAGACTTCAGCACCATTGCTGCCCCACTCACTGAAGTCATCAAGAAGAATGTGGGATTCGCATGGGGCAAGCTCAGGAAGATGCATTTCAGTTGCTGAAAGGGAAGTTAACCAGTGCTCCTTTACTTGTACTCCCTGACTTTCTTAAAACTTTTGAGATAGAGTGTGATGCATCTGGAGTGGGAATTGGAGCCGTGCTGATGCAAGAAAAGAGGCCTATAGCTTACTTCAGTGAGAAGCTTGGAGGCGCCACATTGAACTACCCAACCTATGACAAGGAGCTGTATGCCTTGGTGAGAGATCTACAAACGTGGCAGCACTACCTTTGGCCTAAAGAGTTTGTGATCCATACAGATCATGAATCTCTTAAGCATCTCAAAGGGCAACAGAAGCTGAACAAGAGGCATGCTAGGTGGGTTGAGTTCATTGAGACATTCCCTTATGTCATCCAGTACAAGCAAGGTAAAGAGAATGTAGTTGCTGATGCACTCTCAAGAAGGTATGTTCTACTATCTTCTATGGAAACAAAGCTTTTGGGATTTGAACACCTTAAGTCTTGTTATGCTGATGATCCAGAGTTTCAGGAAGTTTTTAGAAACACTGAGAAACATGCTAGTGGAAAGTTCTATCAAGTGAAAGGGTTTCTTTTCTATGATAACCGCTTGTGTGTGCCTTGTGGTTCTTTGAGGGAACTTTATGTCAGGGAAGCTCATGGAGGAGGGTTGATGGGACACTTTGGCGTAGCCAAGACACTGTCTACCTTGCAGGAACACTTCTATTGGCCTAACATGAAGAAAGATGTGGAGAAGGTGTGCTCAAGGTGTGTCGTGTGCAAACAAGCCAAGTCCAAGGTGCAACCAACAGGTTTGTATACTCCACCTATCCCTACTGAACCTTGGGTTGATATCTCTATGGACTTTGTTTTGGGACTGCCTAGAACTAGAAAGGGTAGAGATAGCATCTTTGTGGTGGTTGATAGGTTTTCCAAGATGGCACATTTCATACCTTGCCATAAGACTGATGATGCATCCTTAGTGGCTGATCTATTCTTTAGAGAGGTTGTTAGGTTGCATGGAATGCCCAGGACCATAGTTTCTGATAGGGACTCTAAGTTCCTTAGCTATTTCTGGAAAACATTGTGGGGGAAACTAGGAACTAGATTGCTATTCTAAACCACTTGTCATCCACAAACTGATGGGCAAACTGAGACTGTCAATAGGACATTGTCTACCCTCTTGCGTGCTATCATCAAAAAGAACATTAGGACTTGGGAGGATTGTTTGCCGCATGTAGAGTTTGCATACAATAGGTCAATGCATTCAGCCACTAAGCTCACCCCTTTTCAAGCCGTCTATGGATTCAATCTCTTGTCTCCATTAGACTTGTTGGCTTTACCTTTGAAAGAGCAGACTAACCTTGATGGTCCGAAGAAGGCCGAGTTTGTTAGATCTTTGCATGAACAGGTCAGGATAAACATAGAGGACCGCACCAAAATGTATGCAAGAAAGAAGAACAAAGGCAGGAGAGAGTTGGTGCTAGAACCAGGTGATCTCGTGTGGATCCATCTCAGGAAGGAAAGGTTTCCTAATGAGAGAAAGTCCAAGCTGATGCGAAGGACAGACGGGCCATTCAAAGAGCTCAAGAGGATCAACAACAATGCTTATCAGATTGATCTCGAAGGTAAGTACAACATTAGCTCAACATTCAACGTTTCTGACTTGATTCCTTTTGTGGCAGATGAATCGGATTTGAGGTCAAATCCTTTTAAAGGAGGAGGGGATGGTGTGACCACCATTGGGTCAAATGCAACCTCCAGTCAATCCCATTGCCAAGACGCCAAGGAACCAGAAGAGGAGGCTTACCAGGGAGAGGTCCAGGAGCTGATGGAGGAACTAGAACAAGTAGATCCCTATGTAGCCGACTGGATGAGTGGAGAGGAAGAGATGGATCAGAATGCAGCTCAAGATGACTTGATCTTCTCAGTTGGACCAATTACAAGATCAAAGACAAAAGCTCAGAGGCAAGCTTTGCTAGCTCTGCTTGAGCACGTGAGACAAGAGGAGGAATCGATCAAGAGTGAAGAACCAGCATGTTGGTTTAATGTGATTTCAATTTGTACTTAAATTGAACCAGCAAACCAAAGACAATTAGGATTAGGATTTTCGATTCAGAGTAGTAAACCAATTTCAATTGGGTTTAGGGTTAGGGTTAGACAAAACCAATTTCAATTCGGTTTAGGTTTAGAGTTAGACAAAACCAAAACCATCTCGGTTTAGGTTTAGGGTTAGATGTAGCTTTCTATTTAAGCAAGCGCCGTAGGCAGCTTGAAACTCAATAAAAAAAAAACTCGAAATCTTTTAGCAATTGCTTTCCTAGTTCTTCTGCTTTCTCTGTTCAGCTAAAGGAACATTGATCTTCATCTAAAGGAAGGAATTCCTTGTGATCCATCAACGACAATACAAGGTAATCTTGTGTCATTGAGTAGCAACACATCTCTGAGGCATCCCCATCGCCAAGGAGAGCAGTCCATCATCAGATCCGAGTGCTAGTAGCCTCTTGATCAAACCCTCTATCCATCCCCTTCAAATGATCCGTGGAGAACAAGCCTATCCAGGCCGCACCAATATCATAAGAAAACAATCAGATTCGTGATCAGAATACTTAAAGTTAATAGATTTCAACAACAGAAACAAAGATCTGATCAAAACACAACAGAATATGAAAAGACCAAAACGAAAATCTGTGAGAAATCGATTACTTCCCTTCCAGAGTTGCTCTGATACCACATAATAAGATCCTAGGAAGGCTCTGGGTCTGGGAAGAGGGATCAAGTGATAATCCTCGTGAGAATGAATCAGAAGACTCAAATCCTCCAAGGCGTGTGGGATGAATGGTGACACAAGAAGCTGCGGAAAGTCTCCTTGATACTCTTAGACTGAATTCTTCGGATATGACACACCTTAGAACTCGATCCTTAGGCTGTTGGATATTACACACCAACAAAGCTTCAATTCGTCCAAAGACAAGAGAGAAGAGAGAAAAGAGGTTTTCGATGAAAAGACTGCTTATTTTAGAATGAGGGATGCAAGGGTTTAAATAGAAACCAAGGAACACACTCCTTAGGTTTCGAAAACTTAATGAAATAAAAACTATAGATTAAACATAACATAAGGTAAATAGATAGAGTAGTCTTCATAGGTTTGGACCGATATTAGCACCTAGGAGATGTGTTAAAGCAGCTTGTGGCCTCGTTAAAAACCTTCCTCCGTAAAACCTCTTTGGGACAAAACCGAGAGCAAGGAAAATAGCACACACAAGTACTTTGCCTAAGTACTAATTCAGCTAGATGAGGAGATAGCTTGAAAGGTGATCAAGGTATCTCGGATCATCAAGCTTTTTCCAAGACCTTCTTCTTGTTTCCATACGAGTCTAAGTAATCCTCCAATGGCTCCATTTAGTTTCTTGATTGTAGAACGAGTCATGGGACCTTCTGGAATGGCTAAGGCATCTTCATCAGCTGGTTTGTCCATGGGTGCATTCCTGGATACATCATCTTCCTTGTTGAGCTGGTCCATGATCACATCACATTCCATGGTCCTTTCCATGATCACATCATCCTTGCTCCTTCTGTATCTGGGCACAGACTTCTTCCAGGCTTGGTAACTTGTCAGCTCTTAGTATATGTTTAATCAGGTCGTTGTAGGTTGGGCTGAGGGTCAGGAGCAACCCAAATACCTTATCCTGCTCGCGCCTCTCATTTAGAGCTGCTGGGTCGACTGTGTGTGGTCTGAGCATCTCCAACTCGGCCCAAAGAGACCTAAACTTGCCAAAGTGAGCTGTAAAGTCCATATATTCTTGACTGAGAGAGTTAATGGCCTTCTTAACTTCAAAAACTCGAGTAAGGTTGGAAAGGTTTCCATAAACCTTGTAGAGAGTTTCCCATTAGTCTTTGGAGCTTTCACAGTATGAATAAGCTTCCAAAATAGCTGGATCTAGAGAGTTTTGGATGAGAGAAAGCACCATGGAGTCCTCTTGAGCCCATTTGCCTTCATCCACCACGAATTTCTTCTTTCCATCCTCTCCTTGGATGGTCTGTTTTGGAGCTTCTCCAGTTGAGACATGGCTCCATAAACCTCTTCCTCCAAGGGCAGTTTTCACCAATCTGGACCACAGAAGATAGTTCATCCCCTTCAGAGTCACATGAATGGTCACGAACTTGGTCTCATATCCTCCATCTTCCCTGAGGATCATTACTCTCTGGTTAGGACAGTCTCGGGCATAATGTCCTTTCCCTTGACATTTGTAGCAAGTAATGTCACGGTTCCTAGGTGTGGCACCCTTTCCTTGGTCAGTCTTGTTTGCTCTTGGAAACCTCTGGTGCTGGATTCTTCTTGAACCGGCTCTCCACCTCAATGGACTTGCCTTTGTCATAGTCTTTTGTACTGGTGGTGTCCAAGTACTCTTGCTTCTGATGGTTGCTATGGTCTTCCTCTTGATGTGTTGCTCGGCTTGAATAGCATAGTGCAACAAGTCATGGAAGTGTTCATAGTTCTGCCTCTCCACCTTTCTTGTGATCCGGTCTTGTAAACCATCTAGGAATTGTGCCATCAAAGTCTCCTCAGAGTCTTGTACCTCCAAACGGTTCCCTGAGTGCATCAAAACTCCTCATAGTACTCTTCTACTGACTTGTTCCTTGTGTGAGCTTCTTGAACCTCTTTTGGTTTCTTGAGAAGCAAGACTGTACGGACAGACTTGTGTCCCAAGTCTCTTTAGACCAAGAACTCCTTCAACTATCTGAATCCATTCTTCTTGTTGTCTTCTTTATTTCCAGCATATTTCTTCTTCATGTCAACACCTTGCACGCCAAGTTAGGTTAAGGTTGTACGGACAACCTTGCTCAACGAGTTACACCTATTTGCTTCATTCTTCTTCTGATTGCATTGCCAATCATCTCTTCATGCCTTCATGTCAATACTCTTTACTCTAAACAATCTGCTATCTTACTTGTGTTTAAAGAAACTCTTTTGGACTTAACAGATTCTAAACAAACTCTACTTGATTATAGTTTCTGCCTCGGTTCCTTCCTCTATCTCTGGCATCTCTCCTAGGTGGAGGGTGTTGCTCTTCTTCTTCCAGATTAGGCATATCACTATCAGTCTCATCTTCTTCTGGTGGGTGTTCTTGTCGCCTTGGTTGGCCTCTTGCCGGATTGTTGTTTGGGTTAGTGGCCTGAGCTTGTTGGTTCTGTTCCAGCCGAGCCATCCTTTCACTTATGGATTGCATGGTAGCTAGAAGTTGAGCTATGGTCGCAGCATCAGTGGATGAAGTGCTATCTCCCATTTTTTTTTTCCTACAAGATCTTTCAAGAACAAGTGAAAATATGGGAAATGGAAGTTATGCAAGTAACAATATGCAAGGATATGGTTGATCTAATGCAAATGAATGTGTAATGGACCGACTTTAGGAGATAATAACACGCAAAAATGTATGCAACAAGAGTGATATCCCAAGTTCCAATTATGGAAAGTTCGACCACCCTATATGAATATGTATGCAATACTTTTTTTTTTATATAAGTATGAAAAAGTAAATCCGAAATTGAACTAAGGTAAAAAGAAAGAGTTACTGAGGTTACTAGGTGAATATCCTATTGAATTTTCGAGTGCAAACCCCAAAAAGGAAACCTAAATATTCTAGATATGCAATATGACAGAAAAGGAATAACCGGATGCAACAATTAACTTCTACTCCCTCTGTTCCTAAAAGATCCATATTTTAGTTTTTTCACACTTTTTAATAAAACACAATAAATTTGCATAGTTTTTTTGTATTTATCTTCTATCCATAATTTTAAACCAATAAAAAGTCAATTAGTGCAATTAAGTTTTTTGAAGTTTACAATTAGATAATAAAACACACATTGAAAATGTAAAACATGGATCTTTTAGGAACAAATTTTTTTTCTAAAATATGCATCTTTAAGGAACAGAGGGAGTAACTCTTTTTTTTTTATTTTTCTCCAAGGCAAACGAATCAAACAACTATCTAACTCGTCTTCTTTCTTTTCTTTTCGGTTTTTATAGACTAAGAACTTAACAAACTAACAATGGCAGAAATCAAAAACGCAAGCAAAACACTAACTTTTTATGGTTTTTCTTAACAGAATGAAACGATCTAATAGAAAAAGAAAGAGTTAACCTGAATGGAAGCCTTTCGGCTCTGATACCAAAATGATATGGGCACGGGAAGCACCCTTCCCACACTGGATGGATAGAGGATGAGTATCAAGCTTTGGTGGATGGATGGAGGTGAGAATGGAGTGAGTTCTTGCGGATGGAATGAAATTGAGATGATAACCGGCTTGATTACTCTTAGAACGGATCAGTGGAGGATGGGAAACAACAAATGGTCGTGTAACCAACTTGCTATCTCACTGGATGGAGGATGACGTGATGATGGAGTGTGGATCCAAGCTGCTTGTTCGTATAAACAACTCAACAAGGACAAGGGATGGAGATGGAGTGAATAGATTGATGAACTCAATCAGATGGATCGAAAGTCGCCACAAACTCTATGGAATGAGCTTGATAAGACTAGGTTGCTCTCAATGCTGCTTCTCACACACACGGAAAGACTTAGGGTTTTGCTAGGGGGCAAACTGACTCATATATTTCATAATAGGTTAAATGATACAAGGCTGCTTATAGGGGCTTATATACTCGCCGATGCAGCTATGCCCTTCTAGGGGTCTTTGAAGCAAATTTATTACATGACTCAATCTTAGGACCTAATGAAAACTTAGGCTAAACAATGCCTTGACTCTTTATTCGAAATAAACTAAAAAGGAAACAAAATGCTGCAAGAAAGGTTAGTCAAAATATCAAGCATATAAATTAGATCCTTACCTTTGTTTGGGAGGCGCCTCTTGATAGGTTTGAATTAACTATCCGTTGGAGAAGAGCCAAGCTTGAGGTGATGTCGTTTTGGGGCTTGTCTCTTACTCCTAAACTCTCCGTTTCACTTAAGGGGAGAGATGGTGAATAAGGAAACCATCTCTTTATGCGGAATGATAGACCATAGGATAGCATTATCTTTTGGACCGTCTTGTATAACATAAGGTTGAGTCTTTGTAACCTCTGTTCCGGAAATGGAGAGCTTGTCTAGACGGTTTGTGATGTCATCTAAGTTGGGGTTGCTATTAGCCTTGGCAAACAATCCTTCAATGGCTTCACATAAGCTTGCAATCACCCCCTTGGTTCCTGATCTTGTTCTTGGTGCTTGTCTTAGGGTGGGGATGTTGATGTCTGGTTCTATGTCCTTTATCATTGTGTCACCAATCGATCCACAACCTTGAAGAACTTGAGTCTCTGATTCGTTCTTGCAAGGATCTATCCATTCCCATCAACCAAAGAGCATCCTAGGGACGCATCAAGTGGTATCAGAGCAACTTTGGTTGGGAAGTACTCGTTTTCTCTCTTGTTCCTTTTGTTTCATCCGTGTTTCATCTCTATCATCTTGAATAAGCAGTAGAACTAATCTGTTTAGGGCTGCTCGAGTTTCATAAGAGTTTAGACAAGGTTTTTAAACTTTTCCTTTTTGCTTTGCGGAAGCCCTAGAGAGAGAAACCCTAGCCGCATAAGTCTTTGCCTTTTTAGATCACTTTGTTTCATCTGTTAAACTTGTTAATCACCTTGAACACGAGTAGATTAAGGTTGTTAGGATGCTAGAAAACCTTAGAGAAGATTAGAAAAAAGTTTAGAGGATTTTCCTTTTTGCTTGGTAGGCGGAAACCCTTTTCCTTTTACCTAGCCGATTTTTTCCTTTTTGCTTTTGTCTTGCAAAACAAGCTTGATTTTGTGTTCTCCCTTTTTCCTTTTTGCTTATATTGTTACCTAGAAACCTTTTACTGGTTATTTTTGTTTACCTTTGTGCAGGAAGCATGGGATCCGAGTCTGAAGAAGAAGCTCCACTCGTCAGGAAGAACAAGCTTCTCATGGAGGCTATGTCGGCTCAACTCAATCAGAACATGGTAGCAACCATGACCGAGATGATGAGGACCAACCTCAATGACATCCGGAGAGAGCTCAGAGAAGAAGTCAGAAGAGCTACTAGTCAAGTTCCAAACCGAGAGACTAGGAGAGAAGAGAGAACTCATGCAACTCGCCAAGAGCATGCTGGTTATGAGGAGACTGACAATGAGTATGAACACCTCAGTTCATCCTCAAGACAAAGCCAAGGAAGACATAGGCGTGTCCAAGAAAGAAGGATGAACCAGGGAGATGAGCTTGCTGGTTTGAAGATAAAGATACCCCCATTCCATGGCAAAGCTGACCCGGATGCCTACCTTGAGTGGGAGAAGAAGATTGAGTTAGTCTTTCAGTTTAAGCAGTACACAAACCACAAGAAGATTCAGATTGCTGCTACTGATTTCTATGACTATGCTCTAAGTTGGTGGGATCAGTACATCACAACTCGTAGAAGGAATAGAGAGGAACCAGTTGAGACTTGGACAGAGATGAAGTCTATCATGCGCAAGAGGTTTGTTCCAAGTCACTACCACAGAGACTTGCATCACCGGCTTAGGAAGCTTATTCAAGGTTCAAGGTCAGTGGAGGAGTATTACCAGGAGATGGAGTTGCTCATGCTAAGAGCTAGCATATCAGAAGATAGAGAAGCAACCATGTCAAGGTTCCTGTGTGGTTTAAACCGAGAGATACAAGAAAATGTTGAGATGCAACATTATGTGAGCTTGAAGAGATGCTACACAAGGCTATTCTTGTGGAGCAACAGCTCAAGAGGAAGGGACA
>CAJHQP010005631.1:0-44500 GCA_905132765.1 Moricandia arvensis | reverse complement strand
AGAATTGGTTTAGAAAATTAGGAACAAATATAACTTAGAACTATAATGTGTATAAAACTAGTATTGATCGCACTCAATAATAATCGATCACACTTAAAGTACAACCAATACTTCCCTAATCGCATACGGAGTTGAATCAGATTTAACATCTATTAAGTCATACGGCGATATCTAGATATCTTGCAATTGAATTCAAATTTTACGCGCACGCGTCTTTCTCACTAAACACCATTACGCATCTCTATATTGTAGTTCTAATACCTGTTCTCGAAACCTTACTCTCTACGCACTCTTTCCCATATACTTACAACTGTCTTCTATCTACTACTTTCTCTTACTCGCTACTTATTTTCTACGCCTAGCTTACCTTGAAGCTCTACAGTCTACTAGTGTGCATCACATCCCTGGATTAGACTCCCTACGTACTTCCGAAACACGACTCTATTATTGAGAGATTACTCTAGGTATTTGACCATATTAACCTGGGCGATGTTTCCGGGACGGTTCGACTCGCATTAGACATGGTGGACCTACAGTTTATAGCCTCTAGTTTTGTCTTTTCTTAGTTACTGATAAAAAATTTCTTTTGTCTTTCAGTGTAATCGCATAGCACGCACAGAAGTACCAAGCGAAACTAATCTCTTAAACTTCCAGACCTGTACAACTCGAACGTAAAATCCGAAAAGAAGCAAGCAGCTTGATGCACACCTCTTCTTCGTCGATGGACACCTCTCGTGAGAAGCAAAGATCGACACTACATAGCACTCTACTCGATACCAATCTACAAACGAGAATGATGGTTTCATCTTCGTGTAATTAACGGATGAGAATGGACTGAGATGACCCTCAAGGTAATCGGCGCAATGCAGCAAGTCAGAATACTGAGTAATCAAGGGCTATATGTACACCCGCGTCCCGAAGTTATTTATATTTGTTAAAGACTAAGATCGAGGAGATATTTCCTTTGTTACCGAGATCAAAATATTTCTAATTGTTGGAACACTTGTCTTCGTCAAGAATGGAATTAGGAACTCGATTTTATCTACAGTATCTGTCCTTGCTAAGTAAGTATATTAACTAAGACTAAATGGCGATAACTTAATCATAAAACGATCGGAGTATAAGCAAGGTATCGAGGGACTGTGGAGCAATTACAGAAAGTTCAGTCATTCGAGAATGCGGGGTTCAAGTAAGGCAAGCTGAATAGTCATCATTGATTGGGATTACACAAAAGAAGGTCGGTTGGCGGAGTCATTAAGGAAATAACTGTAGACTCAGTCAAGCCTTAAGGGTAAGTTGTCGACCAAGCCGATTAAGGAAAATGCACTTAATTCTCGCTGTGAGCAAGTCCAAGAGGTAGTATAAAAGGGACCATCCAGCTCTTAGTTTTGGACAGCTCAAATCAAGTCCTAGAGAGAGGTCAGAGCAAGAACGCAGTTTCTAGAGAGAGAGTTTGGAAAGAGAGATCGAGCAAGGAGGACCGCTAGGAACCTTCGCCAGAAACGCAACTGAGTTCAGAGTCTTCGATCTTTTAAGATAAATTTAGGTGAGGATGTGATTCGTGACAGTCAATAAAGATTGTGTTTTGCCTAGTTTGATTCTTAGCGATCAAATTGTTCTTGGATAGAATTCGTTATGGTAAGTTTGTTCATAATGTTCTTTAGGAAAGATGTAGTGATGAAATTGTTTTATAGAAAGTTCGTTCTTCGTGTTCGACGATAGTTCTCAAGGATCGAAGAATGTTCATAGGATATTTTCATGTTAGTTTCTGCGTGAAAGAATGTGTATGTTTAATTAACGATGTTTACGTAAAATACTCAGATGTTGATCCGAAAGAATTGAAATGTAGATGAAAATGTATAGAAACGGATTGAAAATAAAGTAATTTTAAGGAAAGTACGCGGATTAGAAGAACATGATTAGCTTAAGGAGTATGTTTGGCTATCGGACCGTGTATGTTGGCTTCAGCGCGTTATGGACCTTTGGGTTGGCAGGTTGGCTTCGGTCGCAGGTTTTCTACGGCCGTAATGGACCGACGGGTTGCAGGTTGTGGCTACGGCGCAGTACGGCTACTGTAACACACCCCGACGTCTACTACGCTGGACGACTAACCTCGAGACGACTCCGAGAATGCCACAAGTCATAGCTCGCCAAAATCAGATTGACTAAGAATCAAGAATAAATCAAGCACTCTCGACCAAACCCAACTTTGTTTGACTCTGGAGCGTCGCATTCATTTGTGCGTCCTGAAGTGGTTGCGCGTTGGGTGTCTAAGAACGGTCTCGAAGAAATCATCATGATGGTTCATGCGGCGGGTGGTACAATACTGAAGTCGCATGCTATTTATCAAATATGTGTCAATTGTAGATAGGTAATGTGGACATGCCTTGCGATTTGATCGTGTTACCAATCAAGGGTGTGAAGCAATTCTTGAATGGAATGGCTAGCACACTATCGAGCTAAGTTGGACTGTGTGAGGAAATGTCGAGTGACTTACTCGGGAAGAAGAGAAGTTGGTGTTTCAAGGAAGAAGAAGAAGATGGAATTCCGGTAATATGGGATTAAGAGCAGAACGGACTGGTCGAGAAGGATTGAGTCATTCATAGCAACGATCACCGTTGCTGGTGCGGATAGGAATGTTGTTGGGCAAAAATTCTGGTGGTACAAGAATTGAAGGTGTGTTCCAAAAGCTCACCGGATTACCGCCAACGCGGGACGAACCGTTTACGATAGAATTGGAGCCTGGAACTGCTCTATTTCCAAGCCTCTTACTGTATGGCTCCAACGGAAATGGCAAAGTTGAAAAAGCAACTGGAGGAATTGATTGAGAAAGGGTTTCATTAGCCGAGCAGCTCACGTAGGGTGCCCCGGTATTGTTCGTCAAAAAGAAGGATGGTAGTTTCGGATTGTGTATCGATTATCGAGGGCTGAACCAAGTGACAATAAAGAATAAGTACCCTTTACCTCGAATCGATGAGTTATTGGATCAGCTCAAGGGAGCATCTTGGTTCTCAAAGATTGACTTGGCAGCGGGTTGACGATGCTCAGCGGCGTTTATGAAGGTGATGAACGGAGCGTTCCATAAGTCTTGATGAGTTTTTAATTATCTTTATTGATGAATTTTGGTGTTCTCGAAAAGTCCAGAGGAACACGAGGGACATCTCAGGGTGGTGATGGAGAAACTGAGGAGCAGAATCTGTTTGCTAATCTAAGCAAGTGCAGTTTTGGCAAAGGCATATTGTGTTTTAGGCCATGTGGTCTCCGAAGAAGGAGTTGCAGCGGATCCGCGGCCATGCAAATTGCCGAGGCCCGGAACACCCATAGAAATCAGAGTTTCTTGGGTTAGCGGGTTACCATCTTAGTTTGTGAAGGGCTTGCAAGCTTAGCTAAGCCATTGACTCGGCTGACGGGCAAGGATATGAAGTACAGTGACTGCAGAATGCAAGGAGAGCTTTACGAGCTTGAAGGATAGATTAATGAGTACACGGTGCTAGTACTGCCTCAGCCAGGAGTGGCATATGTTTTGTTCACAGACTCATCAAAGAGGGGCTAGGTTGCCTCTTGATGCAAGAAGAATGTGTGATTGCTTATGCGTCTCAACAGCTGAGGAAACAAGAGGATAATTATCCCACGCACGATTTGGAGATGAAGCAGTGGTGTTTGCACTTAAGATTTGGTGGTCTTACATTTATGGGGAAAATTCCAAGTGTTACGGACATAAGAGCTTAAGTACATCTTCACTCAACCAGAGTTGAACATAAGACAGAGAAGATGGATGGAGATGGGTAGACTATGATTTAGATATAGCTATCACCAAGGGAGCTAACTTAGTAGCTGATGTATTGAGTCTCCGAAAGGCGAGTGTCTCGTCGAGAGAGATGGAAGGGTTGATTTCACTGTTGGGGATGCTACGGTGTAATGTATTGGCAGACGACGTTTGTTGTCTAGGCGAGGAGGAGGCGGCGAATTCAAGCTGGCCTACTGACCCAAATAGATTGGCTCAAGGGAAAGATGAAACACTGGTTAAGATGATCGAATATGGTGTTGTGGGGTATTTGGAAGACCGGACAACAAGACGATCATCTTCCACGAATGAGTATGTGTTCCAAACGACAAGAAGTTAAGAGAGAAGGTATAGAAGGAAGCACACCAATCTAAGTTCTCCATACATCCGAGAACGACGAAGATGTACCTGACCTTAAGCGGTACTACCTTAGCCAGGGATAAAAAGGGATGTAGCAAGATGGGTAGCTAACTGCCCGACATGTCAGTTGGTGAAAGCAAAACATCAGGTTCTGAGTGGCTTATTGCAAAAGTTTACCAATGCCTGAGCGGTAATGGGATATGATTCACGATGGACTTTGTGTGCGGGCTTCCGAGGCCTAAGAGCTTGCAAGGATTCAATATGGTGGATAGTAGACCGCTTAACTCTAGGGCTGGTTGAAAACATTCCAGTGATGATTCCAAGACATGAGTATGTTTGTGGATTTTGTTTTTGTCCGCATAAAGAACCATGAAGTGATATTAGGCATGGAATGGGTTGGAAAGTGATGCGACCCTAATGGAAAGTCATACTCAAGGACTTAAAGTCAATGCAGGAAGGATCTAGGCAATGGATGATGGCATGACCTAATGGGCTTATTGGAGAGCTTATTGACCTGATTCATGAAGTATTCGACCGAGAAAAGGCTATGCGCCTTGATGCGGCCTTAATCAAGCATGGACTGACTTTGGACAAACATGGATGACCAGTGAGCAACCTCCTTGAACAGTAAATTGGATGGACAAACCTGGATGGACAAGAAATGGAGTGGATAAGCATACTTAATCGAAAAAATGGACTGATCTAGCCCAAAATGGTTTTAAAAATGAAAGATGAAGAACCAGACCTGGAAAGGGAGAAACAAGAGGATTTTGATAAAAAAAATTGGCTTGAGGAACAACTTGGCCAGATCATATTTGAAGTGGAATAAGCCCAACATGAAGTTGGCCTTAATCGGCCCAAAATGGAAAGACAAGTCAGCTTGGTTTATGTTTGGCACAAAAGATTAGCGACGACCAAGATGGTCTAATTTAAGTGTTTTGGTTTTATTATTCATGTAAACCCGTTTGGGAGGTTTTGGGCTTTATAAACCCATTACGAGTTGGTTCGGTTATCTTAAACAAGTTAGTCTAAGGAAATGTTCCTTATTAGAGAGTGTAGATGCAATATGGAAATGTTCCTTATTAGAGGTGTAGATGAAATATGGAAATAGACTAAATAATGTAAATATGAAAATATGCAATATTGCTAATAAACTAACTAGATGTAAATGTAAATATGCTATATCTAGGGTTTCAGGCAAGTGGACTATAGAATGATAGAAGTTAAGGGTATTAATCGTGGCTACTCAATATCTAATGTAAAAGATGACCAGCTCTCGCTGCGAGTCTAATCTATTGACTAAGTCTAATGTCTCAGCTCTCGCTTGTTGACACGGAATGACGGGGTCCTGCGGCGATCAATGGTTTCTTGAGTCAAGCTTATGACCTAATTCGATAAGTTCACTAGATTAACTAAATTAACTCTCGTTTGTTTCTAGCAACCTAGCTCAACAAGAACAAATTCGGTAGTATACCATGCTCTCGCTTGCGCCTAACTATCCTATTATCAGGGTTCTAGTTAGCTACTCAGAATACAAGTAATAAACATAATTCTATTAGTAGACCTAATAATAATCCTAAAAATTCTATTGTTGGCTAATCCATCAGTAACCATTAACAAACCCTAAATCTAGTTGACCAACTACTTCAAACATAATCAAAGTAAGAATAATAATCTAAATATAATGCATAGATAAAACACTGGAGTTCCAACACAAATCTCCCTAAGGAGTTATGAATTTTCTCCCAAAATAGAATACTCAAGAACCGAGTACTGGTACGTCTCCGTACGTATGCGTACATATTCCTCTCTATTCTCTTCTCATACATAAAGTATAAATATTAAAAATCCTAAAATCTAGGTCAAAACTCGTCTAGGGTAAACTTGTAATCTTGTGTCTTGTCTCTAACTTGGGCTTGAAATCGACTGTCTGCCGAATTGGTCATCCAATCGATGGCAAGTGGTCAGGATCGATCGATCTTGGTCATTGTAACATCGGTCGACGTCAGGATAGTGCTGTCATGCCGATGGCAGTCTTGTACTTCGACTCTCTCAAATATCAGCTAAGGATTATTCTCCTCAAAATGCTCGAAAAGCTCCAAGTATCTCCACATATCTCCAAAACGTACCTGGACCTGTAACGACCTTAAAACATAACCTAGACACACATAATAGATCCTAAATAGAGTCCATAACATGGCCTAAAACTGGTAATAAATAGGGCTATATCAACTCCCCCAGACTTAACATTTTGCTTGTCCTCAAGCAAACAAGCCTGTGAAAGAGGTTTTGAAAAGTCAAAGACTCACATAATATCTAAGTATAACTGTCACCTTATTTTATTGCAGCCACATCCTATTAGGTCAATCACAAGAACTTTATATACCCTATCCTAGTATAGCAACCAAATCCATTTCTACCAACAACTTAGCGAATACTAGTTCTGACTCGCCCCCTCTACTGATTTCATTTCTTTGCATAAAATAAAAGTTCAGGCTTTACCTTGGGAGTATCGATCAAAGGATATGTAGGACTCTTACCTCTGCAAGTATCTGAATACACATGTAGTCTTCTCTGATTCCTTTCCTCTCTCTCTTCTCACTTCTTCTCAGTCAATATCTCCCTTCTTTTGAGCGTATCATTTTATCTTTTTTAATTGATTGAGATATTTGGATAGGCTTCCATGAGTCAAGCCCTAATGGTTTTTGCCACTAGATCTTGTTCACTTCTTTTTGACCTTTATCTCTTTCTAGGATCATATGAATCAAGATTTAATGGTTGTAGCCACCAAATCCTGTTTGGCTCCTTTTTTAATCTGAAGGGGAGAGGAGAGGGTAATAAGAAGGCACACAGACTTTAGCTTCCAAGACTTGCAGAAGGAATCCGATCCAGTGTATACCATATCCCAAAACAAGCAAATAATATCAGGATTAGTGTTGGAAATCAGCTTTCAGTTCCTTCAAACTTTCTAAGCAAGTGTGATATAGTGGCAGGATGATCCACTTTGGTATCTCTAGTAATCTCTGCAAGCAACTTTCTAAGAATGGTGCTAAAGTGTGGTTAGTCAATATAAATCTTGATCATAGTCTTCTTCTTGGACTTGATAAAACTTTTTTTAAAAACTTATATAGATAGTAAATAAAACTCAAAATAAAAATAAAATAGCATTAGCGAACCTCCTCCCCAGACTTAATTACACTGTCCCCAGTTTAATCCGCCTCGGATTGGTTAGGAAAAATTAAATCATAAGTAAATAGCTTAAGTATAGAACTCGATACCTCTCTATGTGAGAGAGTGTCGATCGATGGTAGGCAGGTGTGGTCGATCGATGGTCGCGATCCATTCTCGACCGATGGTGCCTCTATGGTGTCGATCGATGGTAGTATAAGTAGTCTGTAGAATAAAATAAAACTCGAAATAAATAAATAGTATAAGTAAAAATTAAGTAAAAACCTACTAAACAGTGGGTTGCCTCCCACTCAGCGCTTGGTTATAGTCGTAAGCTCGACGTTTTGAACTTTCTGACTAGAATTGGAGGTGGATCAGCACTTGGAAAACAAGTGTCTACATCTTCTTTGCTCTTCTGAAACCATGTACCAATGAAATTTCTCATTGCTTCATCTCCTCTGGCTTTCTCATTCTTTATGATCTCCTTAGTAACCTCCACTGAATGCATTCTACTTTGTAGATTCTCAATATTACGTTGGAGCATTCTAAGTCTGGCAGTTGTAGTCTCTGATATATCCTCCAATTTCTGAGAAATATCTTCCTTCATTAGGCTCTGAGAGAAAACAATCTCATTGAACCTGTCTTCCAATTGTGTTTCTGCTGCATGCTTTTGTCTGTCTGACTTAGCATCGATCGATGGTGAGATGTTGCCGTCGATCGATGTCACTCTGTTGTGTCCACTCGCATGCTGTCTTTAAATAGTATCCAAATCTCGATTGCATCTTCCCCATGCGTGTAGTCTAACCGGTGAGGCATTTGTCTATAGGATAGTAGACATCATCAAGCCTCATGTAAGAATCTTCTAATGACATCTCTTGAGCGTTGTAGATCCCATTCACAAGATCATCAATCTCTGCTCTGCTATATGTTTCTTGCTTCTTCCTGGACATAGCGATCTTGCTGCATTTTCACGTAAACATATGTAGCTGTACTCAAACATAGTAGCTCTCTCTAGAACTGCTTTGATATCTTCCTCTTGCATATTCACAATTCCTCCGTCTATAGCGCGTGCATTGCCATTCTCATCTCTGTATATGCCATACTCATCTTGTTTTTCCTAAAATAAAATCCTTCTGCCATCAGCATCAAAAAGCTCTATGTCCATACTCTACCTGGCCGTCTATCAGGAGGGGATTTACCCAACTAACCGGTCCCGGAGTTTCTGAAGTGAAGGGGTTAGATGTACAGAGCTTGTGGACTCCTAGATTGGAGGTATCGATCGATGGATGCCTCTTGTTGTCGATCGATGTTTGGTACTGGTTAGGATCGTGCTTCTGCTCCTTGATGTCGATCGATGGTGGTACCTGCGCATCGATCGATGGCTGTTGTTGTTTTCCAAATAAACATTTTGATCAATTAGCCATAACAAGGGCATCTGCTACATCTTCCTTAGGTAGGTTGAGAATTCTCCTGTAAAGATCTCGTGCACATCCTCTGTATCTCTGAAAATTCCAAACTCGTCTGGTCTGAGATAACCAACTTATGTATCTTATGCTTCAATTAATTGTTATGGTCTTCGTTTGATGTCGTTGGATGGCCAAAATATGTTGAGGATTGATGTTGGATTGCCTACTCTCGTGTTCATTACCCAGCCAGATTCTTCCTTTCTGTAAGCTGCATCTTGCTCTTCGTAATCTCCACAGTAACCTGGTAAGCCGGCTTAGCGTCGATCGATGTGTCTATGGAACGTCGATCGATGCTCGGTGATCAGACCGGTGGATGAAAAGGTTTCCAGCTCTGTTAGCCATTGCAAGTATATCTACACATCATCTTTCGTGACATGTAGAATTCGGCCGTCCATAACTCTGGCATAACCATCTGGATCTCGCATAATACCGACTCATCTGGTTGTAATAACCATATTCCCTTTCGCGTTCTGCAGATACATCTCGTTCGGTTTCTGATTCATTCTCAGTATCGATCGACGGTGTATGGTGTCCGTCGATTGATGTCAGAATTCCCAGGTCAAGGGGAAACATGGAAAATTCTCAGCCTCTTCCAAAGCGATTCCTCGGTATTCAATTGTTTCTTCCTCTCTTTAATCTTCATCGTACTCGAGATAGGCTGTGTTGTAACTGAAATCGCCATGGTGGGTGTGGGCTTGGTCGGAAGTTTGAGTGTCGATCGATGCAATAGGGTGGGTATCGATCGATTGTTGAACGGTATGGTTGTCGATCGATGGGTTGGGTTGAGTGTCGATCGATGCTCCTTCTTCTGATTCCTCACTAGAACTCGTAATTGCAGAAACATGTGGCCACAATTCTGCATCATTGCACAATTCTGTGAGGGTATCCTTATTCTTATAAATATCATAATACATATTATGATCTATCAAGGAAAGGCACAACATGTTTGTCTTCATGTCACAAATGGCTCTACGGTGGCTATGAAAGCTCTTCCAAGTAACAAAGAGGAGTTCCAGTTGATCTGTATGTCCATTACATGGAAGTATATCGGGACTAAGACGTCCTGAATTTGTACTGGGGCGTCTCTGCAAATACCCCCTGAATCGACTCTAGAGCAATCCACAAAAATGAAAGAATCGCTGGAAGTTTCGATTCTCAGGTTCAACTTCTCTGCCATAGCTCTGGGTATGATGCGCACTGATGATCCAATGTCACAAAGGGCGTTGGGAAACTCGTGAACTTTGATCATACATGGTACTACAAACTTCCCTGGATCACTTTTTTTCTTCAAAATAGTTCTTGGATTTTTTCCTAGGATGACTCTTATCAAACCATCATAGGCTCTGGTGCATTCATCTTCTGCTCTAGAGTTGTCTTATTTGTTACCCCTTGTGCTGAATGCTTTGTCACTGGGTACTGTCAATCGATTGTACGATCTCTGCAGTCGAACGACACGTGATGGTATTCTCGATTTCTGTCAAGTTCAATAGGAACCGTCGGATCGATTCTCAGTAACTTGTGTCGATCGATGCCTATGTGGGCTGCCTAACGAACTCGGTTTTCCTATATGGAACTATTTCTCCTGAGGCTTTCTCTCTCTTGACTTCTACCCAAAAATTCATTAGTCACAGCATTGACGTGATGTTTAATCCAGATTCCGCTAACCATAGCCTCGTTTGTTAAGAAGCATGAGTTACTTGACTTTCCAGCTTCGCCACATGAGTGTCGAGATTTCGATCTTTGTGTTTAGGTGGAGTACAGGAAATTTAACTTCTTATTGAATTCCACAGTCATCCTCTGCTGTCCCTCCCAATATTTTTCAAACATAAAATTCGACCCCATGGTCTTCTAATTGGTCACAAAATCCTCCATGCCTTTAGCAGCTTGGGGCTTTAGCTTCAGGTGAGTATTGCAGCGTCTGCTTCTGCCTTATGTATCAGGGATTACAGCCCATGAATCGTCTATCTTTTGACTTGCTGCCATTACGCAGATGACCGTTGAGGTCATGCAATTCTCCATTCTCATTCTGAACCACAATTATGGCGCAATCATCTAAGACTCATATGCTATCATTCGAATCGATGCGGGTGAGATGTGTCAATCCGATTCTAAGTGATCAAATTTTGGTCCGATGCTAGTAGTTCGTGATGCCGGTCAATGCTATCCATAAAGAACAGTGTTCGATCGTGCTGAATTGTATCGCTGTCGATCGATGCTTGTTCGCTCTTTACGGATTGTTACAATTCAGTTTAGCGGGTCTGATAATAGTAATTCTGTCATTTATTGCTCTTGGTACTCTTTTGCATGCACCTGAAAGACAAAGAAAAGAAAATCAGTAACTTGAAAGTAAACAAACTAGACTAAACCCTAGAAATTAAATCTAATGGTGATCAATGTTCCCCGAGGCAAAGATTGAAAATGCGGTGTTTACTTCTAGAGGGTATAAATATCCTAAACAATCAACTATCAAATTAACCTTATCCTGACACACAAAATAATACTCTTGCCAAGAGAGATCAGCTGTAGTACTTAGGGATCGAATCCACAGAGGAACAATGACACACAATAGATTTTTATTCCTAAAGTTAAGCGAGGTGATTATATATATATTGGTAACAAGTAATTAGTCTAAGAAAATGTTCCTTATTAAAGAGTGTATATGAAATATGGAAATATGCTAATAATGTAAATATGGAAATATGCTAATAATGTAAATAAATATGTTAATAATATAAATATGGAAATAGCAAAATGTAAATAGAATAAATTAACTAGATGTAAATGTAAATATGATAGATCTAGGGTTTCTGGCAAGTAGATTATAGAAGATAGAAGTTAAGGGTATTAATCATGGAACTCAATATCTAATGTAAAAGACGACCAACTCTCACTGCGAGTCTAATCTATTGACTAAGTCCAATGTCTCAGCTCTCGCTTGTTGACACGGAATGACCGTCGATCGATGGCAATGATCCTTCGTCGATCGATGGTTTCTAGAGTCAAGCTTTATGACCTAATTCGATAAAATTCACTAGATTAAACTAAATCAACTCTCGTTTTTTTCTAGCAATCTAGCTTAACAGAATAAATTCCAGTAGTAGACCATACTCTGCGTGCGCCTAACTATCCTATTATCAGGGTTCTAGTTAGCTACTCTAGAACACAAACAATAAACACAATTATATTAATATATCTAATAATAGTGCCCTAACAATTCTATTGTTTGGCTAATCCATAAGTACCATTAAAAACCTTAAATAAGTTGATAACTACTCAGAAATAATCAAACTAAGATTAATAATCTGAATATAATGCATAGATAAAACATTGGGGTTCAATACAAATCTCCCTAAGGAGTTATGAATCTTCTCCCTAAATAGAATACTCAAGAACCTAGCACCGTACGTCTCCGTACATATGCGTACGTATCATCTATATTCTCTTCTCATATATAATGTATAAATATAAAACCCTAAAATCTAGGTCAAAACTCGTTCAGGGGTAAACTTGTAATCTTGTGTCGTGTCTCTAACTTGGGCTTGAAATGGCTGTCTGCAAATTGGTCATCGATCGATGGGCAAGTGGTCAGCATCGATTGATCTTGGTCATGTAACATCGGTCGACGTCAGGATAGTGCCGTCGTTCGACGGACAGCCTTGTACTTCGACTCTCTCAAAGATCAGCTACGAATTATTCTCCTCTAAATGCTCCAAAAGCTCCAAGTATCTCCATATATCTCCAAAACGTACATGGACCTGTAAAGACCATAAAACATAGCATAGACACACATAGTAGACCCTAAATGGAGTCCATAACATGGCCTAAAACTAGTAAAAATAGGCTATATCAATAAACAACCTCTGAGCAGTCACTGCTCAAAGGTGAAGCCCATCCGGATTCCAAAAGACTAGCGATCTCTTGATCCTTTCACTCAAGCCCCCTTCAAGTGTTCTAGGGAGATACAGCAAATACAAAGCCATACCAGAAAGTATAACGGCCACTCTAGATTGTCACAAGGGTTAGGTGCAGTTTGAGAGTGGGGTTGGGCCGATCGGGTTCCAAGGTATTAGACTGACCTATGGATGCTTACTTGTATCATCGATTTATGCGGAAGGGATGCTTTAGCCGGATCATGAGGATAATTTGGCCATAACCACCACTAAGGGGGTCGAAGGGGGTGGTGACCCGGTAGGTATTTTGATGGTGTGAGAGTTTTAGGAAGTGTTCAGGACTCTAAAGGGAATACAATAATGACCCGCTCCTGGAGTATTTTTAAATTTGAAGGAAATAAATCGCGAGAGGTTTAGTTATACAAGGAGCATATTTTTTAAGTTTGGAAACACTTGTATTCATGAGAGTTGGAAGAATGAGCAACATTTTTACTAAGTGTCGGATGTTCGGTAAATACATAGAGCGATCAAAGTCTAAGCAAGGGAATTACAGACTGCCAGTTTAACTATGGAAAGTTGGCTATCAGAGAATGCGGGGTCCAAGTAAGGCAAGTTTGATCAGGTGCAACTGACGAGATTATACGAAAAGAAGGTCATGTCCATGGGAGTCATATAAGGCAATAAGCGTAAATATTCTTGGAGCCATTGATGATAAGTTTGACCAAGCTAAATAAGGAAACAACACTTAATGGCCGACTTGGTGAACAAGTCCTGAAATAAGTATAAAAGGAGACCTCTAGCCTTCAATTCTCACAGAACTCATAAACAAGAATTAAAGAGAAGCCAGAGCATGAACAAAGTTCTAGAGAGAATATTTCGAGAATAAGGATCGAACAAGGAGGAGGTGAGGAGTTCTTCGCCAGGAAACGCATGAAGGTTCAGAGTCTTCGATATTTTAAGATCAACCAAGGTGAGGGCGTGATTCGTGGCAACTTAATAGTTAGTATTTTTATCATTGTTGGATTGTTAGGATGAACATTATGCGTTAGAGGAATTATTTATGGAAAGTTTGTTCTTTGTTCTTCAAGATAGTTCTCAAGGATCGAAGAACGTTCATACATTCATAGGATATTTGCATGATAGATTGCGTGAAATGATGTTATGTTTAATTGAGATGTTTACGTAAAATACTTAGATTTGATCCGACAAGAATTGGAATTTTAGGTTGAAAATGTTATAGAAACAGATTGAGAATTGAAGTAACTTAAGGAAAGTACGGGATTAGAAAACGTGATTAAGTTAAGGAAAAATATGTTTTGGCTTCGGGTCGTAAAGATTTTATGATCATGTTTTGGCTTTGGGTCGTGTATTTTGGCTTCGGCCGTTATGGACCTTCGGGTCGCAGGTTGGCTACGGCCGTTATGGACCTTCGGGTCGCAGGTTGGCTATGGCCGTTATGGACCTTCAGGCCGCATGTTGGCTACGGCCATTATGGACCTTCGGTCGCAGGTTGGCTTCGGCCGTAGTGGACCGACGGGTAGCAGGTTTAGCTTCGCCGCAGGTTTGGCTACGGCCGCAGGTTTGGCTACGGCCGCAGGTTTGGCTACGGCCGCAGGTTCGGGTATGGCCCAGGTTGATGGACCTTCGGGTCGGAATGTTAGGAAATGCTAAAGTAAATAAATGATAGAACCGGATATTAGGTTGTTAGTTTTTGAATGCATGAAAACGAATAAGTAATAAGAAAAAAAATTGACTAAGCAAGAAACGATGGAAACGAATTTGCTAGGTTGTTAGAATGGAATATGGAATTTGATTACTTGATTATTGAGTTGCATGTGGGCGGTTTTGAGCGTCCTCACTGAGTAATTTTCTATACTCATGCCTCTTTTTGCGGAATGCAGGTAAAGTTGATTGTTTGTGGACCGGACTAGAAAAAGTGTCAAGAGAGGATCCGGAGAGCCTAGAATGGTCCCAGGGGGGCCCCGACCCGGAAGTGCAACCATCAAGCGGACGGCAATGCGATAGACCGGGCTATAAAGACCCATCGCCCCGAAAGGGTAGTAAATTTGCGTTGAAGCAATTTGTGAAAATCAGGAAACTGGAAGTTGTGAGAATAATGTGGTAATTTTTGGAATTTTTAATTAAAGATCTTTTGTACTAGGAATTTTCAACATGTTTCAAATATTTATAATCCGTGAGAGATTGGGATAGTTGGTACTCTCAAATTATACCAGGATGTAGAATCCTCAAGCAATGGATCTGTAGGCAGTCAGTTCTGATCCTTGGCTTAGACCAGAGGCGCTATCGAAAATTGGAAGAATGTGGTGTGTACGGGTAATGGATGGAAAGAACGATGCCACTACAAGAGAAAAACCCCAGTCGAATATGCATAGTTGTTGCAAAAGGAATGAATGAGATCAGTTAAGGCGCGAGCGAAGAGACTGAGTATACGTTCGAAGTAATTCTCGGAATTCCGAAACCGAGACCCGGAATAGGCCGAGGAAGCAAAAAACATTGTGCGTCTTCCTCGGAAGATGTTCCTCGCGGTAACATATATCTAGCCCGAGGACATTTCTCGATGAAGACCACGGATCCGCGTACACGAATGTTCTGACCGAGAAATGTCGTATACTGTGGAGGATGACCCGCAGATTCAGCTCGAGAATATTCAGTGCAGGGCAGAAACTCCGAGAGCTTGAGAACACAGGGTTGGGTTCTGAAAAACCCATATTTGCCTCGAAATTGATCGGTTCGGAATTAATCCGAGAAAGTCTCCGCCAGGTAGAGCGTAACAACATTCGGCTAAACCATCCTGCAAGCGGTATTCCTAAAGTGAGAAGTGTCTCCTCAGAATCCTAATCGCGCAGTGGGCAAACGAACGACTTCCCAGCTTAATAAGGACACAAGAGCGTTACATATGACAGAGAGGGATCAACGTTATTGCGAGCCAGAGTGACCTGAGACACGGAGATAATTAGACCCTTCAATAAGAAGTACCTTAAGACCAGATTAGTGCACAGTGTCAAAAGTTTTAGAGGGAGATCGTGTAGCTCCAAACGATCGACAACAAAGACATATATTACGTAGTAGCCTGCAGAGTGGCCCTATGAATTGAGGAAGACCATACACGAAGCGTTATATTGAGATAAACACTCCATATACAAGCTTTAAGTTAGAGTAGCATTATCCATGGGAATACACTGACACAATCCAGTTTTCTCGAAATTTTGTTATTTAGTGGTTTAATGATCATCTATACAAAGAGAATCCTCTAATGAGTCATGCATCATACATTGTGCTATATTAACCAAAATGAGAGAATACGGAGCCAACCAAAACCAAAATCGAAGCCGGTCTTTGAGCCCCAACTCTGTTTCCCTCGAGAATTTCCTCAGCGGAAACCAACTTCCGAGAAATGTCCAGGAGTGCCCGAGAGTTTTTCAGACCCCAAGTATACATTGTTCTCGAGAAAACTCTTCCACTAACTGGTAATTTCCTTCATGTAAGCGGCACATCTCGTACCAATGAGGACAGTCCGGAGGTAACAATTTCAGCGGTGCGGTTCGACGTCCGCCTGTCCTCTAGAGAGAAGACTCTCCGAGCGCCTTTAATCCGAGAACATATCCGTGTTATGTAGAGCTGGGATTGCTGATTGCCCGCAGGGGTTGCTTTGTAGAAAGGCAAGGGAGTAGTGAATAAACCAAGAGGATAGACGCAAGCAACGCCACAACGCATTGTATGCGCCAATGTGGATAAATCACTTAGTATAACCTTCATATAGAGTGTAGAATACTCTTAAACCAGATTCAATGATATCTTAAGGAATTCGGAAGCGTTTTTAGAGCGATAGAACACAACACAAATTTATACGATGTGCACTGATCGAACAGGAAACCACACGATCAACACTAGTAATCGATAAGAAACAAGCATAATATGACACGGATAACATAAATGTTAAAGGGAATACTTACAATTATTTTTGAAATTTTTGTTTATATTCATCAGAGCGGTATATGATGATCATATATACGTAAGAATCCTCATACTAGGCGTATGCATATACAGTATAGAGTGATATATAGAAAGTAAGAAAGACAGACAGAATCTGCCGAAATTATCGCATGGTTTACCGAAATTCCCCTATAACAGCACAACACTGTGTTCCTCGTCGAATTTCCTCGGATAAATTCAACGAAGCGAAATGATCGGCGAGCGAACATGGACGATATATATTATATTTACAGCACCAGGCGAAGGTGGCCGAAACAATTCCCTTGTTCCCTCGGAATTCCCGACGGAAATTTCCGAGGAACTGAGATTTTTTAGACCCCAATCCCTTGTTCCTCGAATTCATCGGATTTTTCCGAGGAAATTCCGAGGAAGTTATGTGTCCATCGGAATTTACTTACCCGGGAAAACCAATCCGCGTGAAAATTTTCTGCGGAACCCTAAGTGTAATTATTCCGACGGAATTCCGACGACCCCGTGTCCGTCGGAATTCTTAAATACAAAACACAACCTTCTTCTTCTTCTTCTCCGCCGCATCTCTCATTTCTCTCATTTCTCTCCGATCTCTCTCAACTCTCGCCGGCGATTCGGACTACCCAACCCCACATCTCTACTCCACCTCTAAAATCATGTAAGAATCTATGTAAACCTTGTATTTTTCAATTTCTTAGGGTTTGTGAGATTAGATTTTCGGATTATAGGTTGTTTGATGGATAGTTTAGGATTGAATGGATAGTTTAAGTTAGGATTGTTGTTTTGATTGTTGTTTTAGTTTTTTTGGAATTATTTTTGTATTTTTAAAACGTTTTTTGATTTTTAAAAACGTTTTCTATTTTAAAAAACATTTTTTCAATTTTTAAAAACGTTTTTCAAGTTCCAGTATAAACTATGTATAATTAAAACGTTTTTTAAAAATTTAAAAAATATTTATAAAGCTTTTTCTATATTATAAACGATTTATATAACATATATATATATATAAATTCATGTATTAATAACAATTTTTAAAATCTATTAATAATTTTTATACATATATACTATGTATAAATCATGTATAATTACAATTTATAAAAATATAATTTTATATATTAAAACTATTTTGTAAATTATTAACAATCTATTTCAGTCGGTTCCAAAGAAGAAGGGCCGTTTGTCTCGAGTTGGGTCGTCGGTCCGGTCGGCGTTCCGCTATCACGTCTGTCGCTGCATCACCGCGTATTTCTGATTGATCCAGAAGTACTTATGGGTCAGTTGGAGGACAAAGATGATCGCATATACTGCGTGGAGACCAGATGTGGCGAGCTGACAACAGGCGGGGCTTTGGAGGCATAAAGGAAGCTGAGCTGAATGAGCAAATGATGGAGATGATGAGAAAGGTTGCACCTGAACGATGTGTTCCCGAGCATGGCCAGACCCGACACTTCCCAAAACCGCTGTAGTTTTTTTTCAAAAACTCTGAATGTTTGATTATTTATCGATGTAGTGACTTTGAATTTTATATAATATGTTTTTATTTTTAATTTTAATTTAATATATTTGATTGAAATTTAATCAAAATTTAATTTTTTTTTAAAAAAATATTCTTTTGGGATATTCCGAGGAACCCTGTCCTCGGAAAATTCCGAGGAGCATGTTCCTCGGAATTTTCCGAGGGACAGGGTTGTCCTCGGAAGTTCCTCGGAATTTTCGAGGGACATGGTTCCTCAGAATTTCCCGAGGGACAGGGTTCCTCGGATTTTCCGAGGGACAGGGTTCCTCGGAATTTTCCGAGGGACAGGGTTCCTCGGAATATTTCTGTAGGGACCAGGGTTCCTCGGAATTCCGATTTCGGCAATTTCCGAGGGAATTCGAGGAAAATGAAATTCTGCAGGACGTTTTTTCCGAGGACATATTTGCCTCGGTATGTTCGTCGGAATACGTTATATTCCGGCCACGACATAACTGGACCGATTTTGGGACCCTCGGAATGAAGCCTGTTTTCTCATTGTAGTGATGGTCTATGTCTCTCGCGAAGGATATGTGTGGCATGATGTTTCTAAGGTATATCTAGTATGTGTTTATGATTGGATTGCTTAGCAAATGGCTACGCGAAATTGTGTTCGATTAGTTGCCAGGACAGTTAGTGAAAACTAACTTATGTCTTTTTAAAGATGAAAAAGTGTAGTCGATCGGTTTTTCGTAAAGTAGGAAATGAGGGTATTGGGTTTGTTCGGTTAGCAGGAGTAAACTGTTCTTAAAGTCGTGTGCGATGGATCAAGATAGGTCAGCTTTAGTTAAGGAGTGGATACGATGGTAGGAAGTACGAAGCAATAGACGATATGGATTCTTGGTTGAGTAACTGGAAAGCTAGGTATTGTCAGAGTTGTAAGTTTAATTCCTAAGGATGAAGGAAGTTAATGTCTCATGGAATTATGAAGTTTTGGATGTTCGTGGGTGGTGTAGCACACTTGCTGAAAGCTTAATGGGTCGATGAAAGTGCAACAAGAACGCATGTGTGGTTAATAGAACGTGGTACGAGGGGTTCACAAGGTGGACGTATGGATTGGAGTTAATCCGCTTGTTAGTGGTGTGGTGGTGAATGCCAAAACTTTGTTCGACTTCATGTGTCGCATTCTTTTGTGTGGCAGGAAATCGCCCCAACATTGGTCACATAAGAATGAGTTCGAGACGATATCAGATTTTGTCGCACAACATAAATGGTGATTTCAAGTCGCATGTCATTTATCAAGATGTTTCAATGCTGGGGAAAGCGTGGGAATGTTAGGTAATTGGTGCATAGGAATCCTTAAAATGGACTTATTGTGCATTATCGATTGCAAAAGATGGCAAAGTTAGATTGAATGGGAAAAAGAAAGCTGATATTTCAAGAATGAGAAATGGTTTGAGATTTCAGTAACACCAGAAATAGAACGAAATAGATGGTGAAGAACGAGGGCAAAGTAATCTGAGGACCATCGGGGATTCGAGAGATGAGCAAGGAGAGGTGTTGATCAAAACTTCAATGCGGTAAGAAGTGATTACGGAAGCAAAACGTTTTCATGGAAGTTAAGCAAGTGCAGTTTTAGAACATGAGCATTGGGTTCTTAGTCTACTTGGCGCCCAAAGGAAAGAGTGGTGTGAATCGAAGAAAGTTCACGACCACTGCAATTGTCCGTGGACAAAGGATCCAATAAAGATCAGAAACTCCGTCGGATTTGTGGGTAAGAATTGACAACTTGTAAAAGGTGTTGCAAGTGCTTGATTTATTAAATGGGTTGACGGAAAAAGATGTTGAGTATGGTAAGCGAGACAATACATGGGAAGTTATGTGGTACCGGAAAGTGCGGCGGATGGGTATGGAAGTGATAGTAGTACCATCCATGTAAGAATGTTTACACATTGACTCATCAAAGATCTGACTTTGGTGTTTCAAGTTTTAAAAGAATTTGATAGCACCTATATGTTTTTGATGGTTGAGGAAGCAGAAGGGTTGAATGAGCTGTTGAGAATGTTGCGAGTAAATGTCGTGACATATAAGATGAGTGCACGAAGTGGGGAAGCATTTATCAAGTTCACTTACTGGCTCTGATCAGAGTAGCGCATGGAAGCGTGGTGAACTACAAGAAGTTAAGGATAAGACCGCAATGTCAGCCGGAGATGAACCAAGACAAAGAAGATGAATGGAGATAGTCATGGACTATGATTTGGAGATAGCACCCTAGAAGGTTATCTATGCAATGTAATGCAAGTGTGTTGGAGAGAGAAGCAGACATTTGTTATGTTGAAAGTGCAAGACAATCATGAGGGGATTACAAATGTTGTGAACGAACTATCCATGAATAACAAATCGTTCAGGGATCACTATGGATTATAGTGGTTTACTTAAGTAAATATGCACATTTCAGTTCAAGAGAGGATGTGGTGGATAAGGTGTGCTTAGTTGGGAAAGGAACAAGATGGTGAGACGTCATTAAGTTTTGTTAGCACCATGTCAGACCGGACGTGATGTTCGGATTTTGGATGGCATTTCCAAAAAGCATTGAGCATAGAGTGCACTTGTCGATAAACTGGAGAATACATGACATCATTTTTATTTGTAACATTCTTAAAATTCAAATTGGAAGAGAATTTGTTTTGGAATCGAGCAACATGCGGAATCAAAGTGGGGGAAAACAAAAATCTACTGCTGAAAGTGACGAAGGAAATGTGGGATGGTGGAAACCCAAGATCAGTCTCAGAAAAGGGTAAGTTACTTGCAAGAAAGGTATGAGTCGTGCTCCAGAGTCGCTAGATGTTCACCAGTTGGTCGAGGACAAAATTTTTTAAGTGGGGGAGAGTTTGTAACGACCCATTCCCGGAGTATTTTTAAATATGAAGGAAATAAATCGCGAGAGGTTTAGTTGTAGAAGGAGCGTATATTTTTTAAGTTTGGAAACACTTGTATTCATGAGAGTTGGAAGAATGAGCCATATTTTTACTAAGTGTCGATGTTCGGTAAACCATAGAGCGATCGAAAGTCTAAGCAAGGGACATTACAGACTGCCAGTTTAACTATGAAAAGTTTGGCTATCGGAGAATGCGGGTTCCAAGTAACGCAAGTTTGATAAGGTGCAACTGACCGAGATTATACGAAAAGAAGGTCAGGTCCACGGGAGTCATATAAGGCAATAAGCGTAGATATTCTTGGAGCCATTGATGATAAGTTTGACCAAGCTAAATAAGGAAACAACACTTAATGGCCGGCTTGGTGAGCAATCCTGAAATAAGTATAAAGGAGACATCTAGCCTTCAATTCTCACAGAAACTCATAAACAAGAATTAGAGAGAAGCCAGAGCAAGAACGAAAGTTCTAGAGGGAATATTTTGAGAAGAAGGATCGCAACAAGGAGGAGGTGAGGAGTTTCTTCGCCAGGAAACGCATGAAGGTTCAGAGTCTTCGATCTTTTAAGATCAACCGAGGTGAGGGCGTGATTCGTGGCAACTTAATAGTTTAGTATTTTTATCATTGTTGGATTGTTAGGATGAAGATTATGCGTTAGAGGAATTATTTATGGAAAGTTTGTTCTTTGTTCTTCGAGATAGTTCTCAAGGATCGAAGAACAGTTCATACATTCATAGGATATTTGCATGATAGATTGCATGAAATGATGTTATGTTAATTGAGATGTTTACGTTAAAATACTTAGATATATCCGACAAGAATTGGAATGTTAGGTTGAAAATGTTATAGAAACGGATTGAGAATTGAAGTAACATAAGGAAATTACGGGATTAAAAAAACGTGATTAAGTTAAGGAAAAAATATGTTTTGGCTTCGGACCGTAAAGATGTTATGATCATGTTTTGGCTTCGGGCCGTGTATGTTGGCTTCGGCCGTTATGGACCTCGGGTCGCAGGTTGGCTTCGGCCTCAGGTTGGCTATGGCCGTTATGGACCTTCCGGGTCACAGGTTGTCTATGGCCGTTATGGACCTTCGGGTCGCACATTGGCTTCGTCCGTAATGAACTGACGGGTCGCAGGTTTGGCTTCGGCCGCAGGTTTGGCCTACGGCTGCAGGTTCGGGTATGGCCGCAGGTTGATGGACCTTCGGGTCGGAATATTAGGTAAATGATAAGTAAATAAATGATAGAACCGGATATTAGGTTGTTAGTTTTGAATGCATGAAAACGAATAAGTAATAGGAAAGAAAATTTGACTAAGAAAGAAATGATGGAAAACGAATTGCTAGGTTGATAGATTTGGGAATTGCTAGGTTGTTAGAATGGAATATGAAATTTGAATACTGGATTATTGAGTTCATGTGGGCGGTTTTGAGCGTCCTCACTGAGTAATTTTCTATACCATAGCCTCTTTTTGCGGATGCAGGGTAAGGTTGATTGTGTGGACCGGAGCGCGAGGCTATAAAGAGCATCGGGAAAGGGTAATTTGAACTTGGGTAATATTTTGGGACGTTTAATAAAGATCTTTACTTAAATTTTCAACGTGTTTTCAAATATTTCGGGTTGGGTGTTCCACATACCCCTGCTAGGTCGGACCCATTGCAATATAACTAGAACCAGGGATGGCCCGCCTGTCCAAAGCTCCTAACCCGTGGCTCTTACCGAGATTGCCGAGCTAAATAAGCAATTGGAAGAATTGCTTGAGTGTGGACCACGTTTAATAATGCAATCGAGTCCAAAGAATGACCAGGGTTGGCTTACGCGAACGAGTGATCAGAGGTGAAAGATCAGGGAGCAAGATGCAATTAATTTGGTTAATGGAACCAATCAAGTATGTTCAATGCATGCAATAAGACTAAGTTTGGTTGGAAATATAGTTAGGATAGAAGGTATGACTACCACCAAATTTGAGGACAGATTCCTCTTAAGTGGGGGCGACCTGCCATGTTTCATGTTCCTAGAACTTCACATAGGGCCTATTTGGTTTAGGGTAAACATGTATGGCTTGGTTCAGCTTTTCGGGAAAATGTTAATGAACAGTTTATGATGAAAAGGAACAACCGAGAAAAGCTTTAGTCATGGTCGGGACTGGACCATGAAGCTTACGCGGATGGAAACGACGTTAAAGAGGATGAGCTGGAGTAGTGAACTAACCCATTGGACTAGCTGGAGTAACTAAGCTATTTACTGTACAAGCTGTGCACTCACTAATCAGCTCACACTAGTTTAAACTACTAGTTGAGCTAGCTGGGTGAGGATGGGGGTCAGCTCAACCTAAGCTGACCAAGATGGTTGGCTACTGGCCTATTTAGTGACCATAGTCGGGGAAAAATACTATGATCGGGAAGTGACGACTGAGTTCTTTAGTGAACCATAGTCGGGGAAGAGATGATTTGATTCTAAAGGGGCCAGGATCACAATATGATCGAGTCCATGAGTGAACCAGGATCAGGTTATCAGGATCTAGTCCAATGAGGGACGAAGATCATACTATGACTAAGTCTGAGGATAGACAAAATTCAAGTGGAAGACAATTTTGTCTAGTAGTGCTAAAGGATTTCAGTACGACCAAGACGGGAAGGGTTGTGGTCGGAAAAAATGATGATCAAGTTCATTAAGACTTGACTGGTACATCGAGTAGCTTAGGAACCAGAATAAATCCACTAAGACTTGAAGGTGAAGCAAACCACTTAAGGATTGTAATTGACTAGTCAATGTGCGCATCTAGTCCCGAGACTGGCTAGGATCACTAGTTACTTGATTGCGTATCAGAATGGGACAAGGTCGAGACACCAAGGACCAAGTATGCATAAGACTAGGGTCTGGATTATAATATCAAGCCGGAAGGGAATATGTCGAGGAGAAAAAAGAAAGTTTAAGAAAGACAACACAGAGAAAAGATGTAGAACTTAGTGGGTATTATGACTGCAACCTGGGAAGTTGGATCGAGTGCCACAATTGTGTCTTGAGAAATGATGAAAAAAATGGACCCTTGACCGCAAAGAAGTAATCAAGTATGGGTGCCATGAGTCAACAAGGGTCGACCACTTGGTTTGGTCTGAATGCGTACTACAAACAAGTGGGGGAGACTTATCATGTTGATGATCAAAGTTATGATCAGGGAGAAAGATCAAGGAGCACTGCAATTAATTTGTTAAACGAAACCATCAAGGCCTGTTCCATGCTGCAATAAGGACTAAGTTTTGCGTTGGAAAACTAGTTAGGATAGAAGCGTATGACTACCACCGAATTCGAAGGCGAATTCCTTTTAATGGGGGAGACTTGCCATGTTCCATTCCTAGAACTAACATAGGGCCTATTTGGTTTTAAGGAACAACTGTATGCTTGGTTCAGGTTCAAGGAAAATGTTCATGATCAGGTTATGATGAAAATGAACAACGAGGAAAGCTTAGTCATGGTCGGGAAGTGACCATGCAAGCCTAGCGCGGGATGAACGCAGTTAAAGAGGACTGAGCTGGAGTAGCTGAACTACCCATCGATGGACCAGTGGAGTTTGGAGTAACGAAGTATTTATTGTACAGCTCGTGCACTCATTGATCAGCTCTTCACACTAGTGAAACTACTAGTATGAGATCGCTGGTGAGCTGGGTCAGCCTAAGACATAGCTGACAGCTAGTTGGCTACTGGACTAGAGTAGTGAACCTATAGTCGGGGATACGACATATGATCGGGAAGTGACGACTGAGTCTGTCGTGAACCATAGTCGTCGCGCGAAAACACACGTATATGATCGGGAAGTGACGGACTGAGTTCTGTAGTGACCATATCGGGAAAGACGATGTGATGAGAAGGGACGCAGGATGCGGCCAAATAGTGAATCGAGTCCCATGAGTGAACCAGGGTAAGTTATCACGATCTAGTCCACATGAGGACGAAGATCATACTATGAACTAAGTCCGAAGATAGACAAAATTCAAGTGGAAGATGATTTAGTCCGACTAGTGCTAAGATTTGCACTACGACGCAGACGGGAAGGAGCTGTGGTCTTCAAAAAATGATGACAGTATCATTTAAGTACCATGCTAGACACTCGACGACCTAGCTTAGGAACAGATAAATACACTAAGTACTGAGTGGAGAAGCATGCCACTTAAGGATTGTAATTGATCTCACTCATTTGACATATGATATAGACGATGCATCAGGACTGCACTACGTATCACGAGATACTTGACTACGTGCCAGAAGGACAAGGTCGAGACACGAAGACGCAGTCTGGATAAGATCGGTCTGGGTCTGGACTTTAGTGATATCAAGTGGAAGAAACTATGATCGAGGGAGAAAAGAAAGTGTAAGAAAGGACAAACGCCGGAGAAAAGATGTAGACTAGGGTATCATGACCGCAACCTGGGAAGTTGCGATTCGGCCCGTGGCACAGAGTTGTGTCTTGGAAATGATGGATTGGACTTGACTGCTAGACAAGTAGATCAAGTATGGGTAGGCCATGAGTCAAGCAAGGCGGACACTTGGTTGGATCTGAATGAGTTCTACAGCAAGTGGGAGACTAATCATGTTGAGCTCAAAGTTATGATCAAGGATGAGAAGATCAGGGACGCAAGATGCAATAGTAAAGGACCAACCAAGTCTGTGTTTCCCAATGCCTGCAATAAGACTAAGTTTGTTGGAAATAAACTAGTTAGGTAGAGGTACGAGCTACCACCCGAATTCGAGAATGACCATGTCCAAGGGCAGTTAGCTGAGAAATGAATAGAGCGCGATCGACACAAGGCTAGAGCGAAATTGTAAGCGAGTTACTCATCTCAAATATCTCTTTACATTTGCCACGTGCGGTAATACTTGCATAGATCTAGATAGAAATGGTAGCGGGATGTTCCATAATATACCAAGAGCCAACTCTTACAGTAGTTCCATCTATATAGGTGAGATATATTAACACAAGCTAACATTAATTGTATTCGTCTTGGATAGCGGTTTGCGTATCAATTAACACACTCACAAGCAGAGTGGATCAATGGAATAGACCATAGTGACTCTAGGTTAATTAGATTGAGGATCCTGTACACAATCTATGGAGCGTCGAGACAAACCGAGTCTTCTGGTCGCCTGGGTTTCTCAATCATGTTGCGATTGGGTTCTCGCAAAACAAACAACGACAGGAAAAAAAACACAAATCCTTTTGGTTTATTCATGATTCAGACTGTTGAGCGAAAAGGCCAAACCCGAGTATACACAACATGACTTCTGAGATTACTAGGAAGAAGGATGATCAAAGCATAAAGAGAGATACACTCGTGATGCGCTACTAGGCTGCAGGGCCGTAATCTTCCGTTGCATGCGTGCTCTCTGCATAGAGTCATAGCAACACCTGAAGGAACAATGCGTCGCTATGAGTAAGAGCATATCTCATATCTCTAATACCATCAAAAACACTACTGTCACCAAACGTCAAACTATAAGTGCAGATATAATAATTTGGAAAAGTTGTCGCGCATTTCCATCAAAGAAATGCCAGGCTGATGATGAAAGCAAGTGACAAACATAAATGATTACGTAGGAACGAAGGCATAGGTATTATAGCGAAGCATCATAAGATGGTGATAACTATCATCCATCTGCAGCAATTTCCAGTGATTGAATGAGGATCAAGATCAGATAAAATATCCAGTATGCGTACAGTAAGAAGGGTACACACGTGAGGACATCTCCAATCGGCCTTTCAATTGGCGTACTCCTTTCTTATGCGACTTGAATCTCCTGCAAGCATCATATCTCAGCCAAAAGCGGCGACTCATAAGAGAACTATCAGCAAAGAGGTAGCGCGATCTCTTGCTAATTTCGATCGTGATACACATTACACTGCTTTCAAGTCATGCGTACATAGAAGGAGACAGCTCCAAATAAAATTCAAACGAATCAAAATCTTCTGTCGATCCCTACATCTAGAGATAAATGTAAACGATACTACATCCTCTCGCGAGTCCTAGCTCGACATGACGCACTGACGGATGAGCAAGGCACCATCCGGTGCTTCTGCCACATCAAGAGAAGTCAGAGGAGGTGCAAGCCGAGATCACTGTCGTAATAGATCAAACGAATCCAAACTATATCCGTTAAAGAAATCGGTCGGAAAACCGGTAGAGATCGGAGGGAGATGTAATTCGAGGTGTTGTTTTAGCAAAAAACGCCATCTCCACGAAGTAGAGCAAGCTTTCAATAAGAGTAAGCGAACGATTGATGAGGACGGACGAAAAAGCGCCAGGAAGGAGGGTGATATAATTGTGCTTGTAAGCTCTTTGTCCCAACACCTACAGAATTATCAATTGTGACCCAACTTCTTTTATAGAAACTTCGACCTCAGTTAATTTATACTTATTAAAACTTGATTATACAAAAGGACAGTTTATAACCCCGACACTGTTTTTTAGACATGGGTTGGTGATGTGCCCTGAGTAGAGCCGCAACAAACGACACATCTCTCTAATCTATCTCTTACCCGTTGTTGTTTGGGTTTTGATTACTGAATTTTGACTGTCTATCAATCATTTGACCAGTGAAAAGAACTTTGAGTGATCACTTAAAAATCGTTCTTGGGAGTACACTTTGGAGTGTGAGGATTTTATTCGCTAACTATTTGTTAAGTGTTTTTGGGATGTTTGGACTCTCAGAAATCAAATTAGGTTTCAAATACACCACAACAAGACGTTTATTATCCTTTCAAAACCGTGTTTGAAAAGAACAATTGAATTTTTTGGAGGTAAGAAACCATTTATTTCTAAGATTTGATTTTTGGCAGAAACAAGAAACCAGAGGAAGAGACAAAAACATGTTAGAGCTAGCAGAGAGACCTGGAGTCGTTGATGATGAGAAGAAGATCATAAATGGTGATGTCTGTCACCAAAGCCAAGAGAACAACAATGTGATATCCTTGATCAGACGAGCTTCACACTTATGCTAGTTTGGAGAAGATGTTGCATAAAGCAATTTTTGCTATTCAGCAACTCAAAAAGAAAGGGAAACACCTACACTTCCTCTGCACCAAAACATCATGATCTAAAGCGATGTAATTTTCTTCTCTCTCAAATTCCGGATTTGGAAAACTAATGTGCTTTCTTTTGATAAAAGCAAAAGCTGTGAAAACCACAAGCAAAGCTCATTCCACCAGGTGCTTCAAATGACATAGGATCGGTCATTATGGCTAACAAGTGCCAAAAACCAGAAACCCGTTGGTGACTTTGGAGAATGACAACGTTGAAACCGAGCCAGAAAAAGAAAGAATTTTGAGTTTACCATTGCCAATTTTCGATGACTACACACATGAGCCAATGGCAGGTTTGAAATCTTGTGAACATAAGAACTTATTTTTTTCTCAATCTGAATCAATTACTGATGAATCTTGTTGCAATTAACCATTTTACAACCAGATAATCCAAGTAGTTTTGAATTAATTTCTCAGTTTTGAAAAGGATTCTGAAAACGTTTTGAACAAGGATGAATTTTCTGGTCCTTGAATACTCTTGATATTGGTACATATGACATTGGTCTTGGAAGCTTTGTGTCCAATGCAAGAAAGGCCAGATGAAGAACAAAATCGTGGTCATGCAAGCAGACCAAGAAAGATCTTCTTCCATTCAAAACTGGACCAAAACTCAAGGTGAGCAATGTTCTGATTTATGATTTATTTGCTTATAAACCCTTTTCTTTTTAATGTTCCAGATTTGAGGACAAATCTTTTTGAAGAGGGAGGGAATGATGCGTCCTTGAGTAAGTGAATCCGGACAAAACAGACTAGCATGCTTGATCATGGGAGCAATATTGGATATATGTTCATTGTTTGACTCATATCTTCACAAACGAGGCTCTACGCACGAAATCACTTCAATGAATGTGCTCAACTAAATTATGGAGCTCCTCGAAAGAAGAATCAGATCAAAGCAGTAGTCAGATGTGGGAGGTATGCCATTTACAATTCAGGAGATCTTTGGTTCTCGCAAATTCAGACATGTGCAGCATTCAATGAAGGTTTCCTTGACCAATCTTCCTCAAAATCGCCATCCTTGACCAGTCATCAGATTCCACACCTTTGACTCATTTATTCATGGTTCTAGTCAAATATTTATTTTCTATGCATTGTTGTTTAAACAAAGATATTTATTACTTTTATTGCCTTCATCTCCTTGTAGATCCTATAAATAGGAACTGAATTTCATTCAATAATATCAGTCTAGAATTTGAGTTATTTTTGTGTCTTCTTTTTTCTCTAAGAGAGAGAGAGAGAGAGGAGAGAGATGAGAGAGAGAGAGAGGAGAGAGAGAGAGAGAGAGAGAGAGAGAGAGTTCTTTTAGCTAGTTCATTGATCGTGAACCGGGCTTTGTTGATTTGTGGTCAGCACATTCTTCTTTGTGGTTTTGTGGTTAGCAAACGCATTTACATCCGTTCTTAGGTGGTCAGCCTTAGATCGTGGTATATAGGAGCCATTTTGTGTCTCCTTATGAATCCTTTCAATCCAATTTCAGTTCCAGAAGTGCCATTTGCCTTCTCGGATCATATCCTACACCCAGCTAAAGTGATCCTTCCGATTTAGGGCGTATCAGTTGGTCAATGGGGCAACAATCAAACAGAACATGTTCCAAACAACTTTCTTCGACCAAATCTGAAAAATATTACTACGGGTTCATACCAGAACTTCCAAGTCACAAACATGATTCTGTAACCCAGAATATCCATTCGAACATCGTTTCTCTAATCGTTCGGCCCAGGTTTGCAACTTATATTGAGTCATAGAATTGTGTTAGGTAGGAATAACCTAATCTCAGATTCAGTACGCTTTGAATATGAAACATATTATATATATTTATATATATATAATTATATATATAATTGAAGTTCACAAGCCCAAAATAATTATACATAGGGTCCATAAACACTAGTCATACGTAAAATATACATACTTATATCTTAAAATGAGTCTTTATCAAAGATGTTCAAATCTACACCAACTCCTACAGTCCCACAAGCGCTATGGTCGTTTCTACTACTCACCTACAAGAGATGGTGAGGAATGAGTGAACTAGTTTCACTCACAGGTCAGGGTTCCCTAACTAGCATGCACAATTACTAGTTATCCCAAACCCAACCCCAAACACAAGCAAAACGGGTTCATCAATCAATATTGAATGATCAAAGCAGTGAACAATTAAACAATAATAAATTGAAACACTCTTGATGAGTGTCAGTACATCAATCAAATATATTGAATCTTAGGGCCCAACAAATCATTCTTCCTCCACACAAAGGACATTGGTAATCTCTTCATTATTATACACCACAAAGGCGTAGGTGCTCGAGTCTTCTCACCCGGCTACGGTTCCACAGTCATAATCGCTGTGCCCCAGTCCTCTATCGGACTCATCGGGGGCTGTCACATCCATGTGTGACACTCGAACTTGGTGATCAAACCAATTAAACCGAACCCACCACTTTCTGGACCACGACCGCTTAGTAGTACTATTTGAGGAAGCAATGATCTGAAAACTACTAGAACCACCATGAGGTTCTCAAACAACAATACCAACACGAGGTAAACACATTCCATAACAACATAAACTAATCACACAATTTTACACAATTACATAAACATGATGCTTATATTGGTCCTACTATCCACTTAGCTCGGACATCGTTTCAAGCTTCGGATCCACAAACTGACACCTAGACCGGTCTGGCCTTTCATAGCTCGGGAGTCGTCCTCGAGGTTAGGAGCTTGCATGTAAATTGTTAACAAAGAAGTAACCATGGCTCACAATGATTAACCGATGTCGCTTGACTCTCTGATTCTAGATGTCGACCAAATCTTTCTTAGCCGCTCCAACCGTTCTCTTGATTACGTACAAATAGTCTTCTAATATTGTAATTCAATCTCGCATTTTCCCTCTAGTTAACTCTCTCAATATTTTCTCTATTTTTCTCACAACAAACAGTGACGAAATGAACTCAGATGATCCTCTTCTTCAAGCTGAACCTACGGTTGGACAGTTTACAAAGAGACCTCAAACTTTGGTTCAGATCAGAAACAAGACAAGACTTAGGGTTTATAATCTCACCTTCTGATCTTCCACACAGAAACATACTGAACTAGGGGATGGTAGAAAATCGTTCAAGGTGTTTTCTGATTTTTCTCTAATTTTCTCTCATATTTTTCTCTCTTTCTTTCTCTCATTCTCTCTGATTTTTTTTGTCTAGTTTTGGACCTTAATGATCTCTTCCAGAAGGTGAAGAAAGGTATAAATATGTGTAGGAGCTTCTTCAGATTATTCAGCAACACTGGACAACAAGGTGAGCTCTCGGCTAAACACATGGTGAGCTGCTTCATCACTCTTAGCAACAAGTTCATGTACTTTCCCTCTCATGAAGAACGTTGCAAGCAGATGTGGCCTAAATAGGTGGTGAGATTACTTCACCTAAGTAGGTGGTGAGATTTTCTCTTTACACGAAGCAAGGCAGTGAGCAGACATTTGGTGACATACTTCAGCACTCCAAGAAGTTTACTTTTCCTTTCCATGAAAAAAGCTCTTAGAAGCATGTGGCCTTAATGAAGAAGCAAGCAGGCAGGTAGACATATGCAGGTCACATGACTTACTTATTGAACTAAGCAAACATGCTGAGAGGTGCATGGCATGACCGGTCAGGAAACAAATAAGAAGTTGGTCTATAATTCTGAACAGTTCTCGATCAATGTTCTTCGAACACATTACCTCTTTTCTTTCATTCTTATTTTGACATGTCCCATTTCTTTCAATTATTTATTTAAAAATAATTCATTCTCATGAAGATGGGACATTGCAATTTCCTTGTTTTTGAATTTATTAGAGTATATACATAATAATTTTTGCTATTAGTCTTTCCATAATATTTGGATAATTAGTTATTATTTAGAGTAATTTGGTTGAATATGCATAGAATTACTGGTAACTAAGTAACTAACGAAATGTTTGTGTATTTAGGTGGATGGCTATGAGCGTGGAGCATATTGACTATGTTACCTCGTGTATGCTCGAGAAGATGCTCATAAAGGCGCATGAAATTGTCAAAATATGGAGTGAATTATTTGCATATCAGAAAAGATTAATTATGATACATATAAGAAAGTAGCTATCAAGCATTTAATGTGAAGAGACAACATTATTATTTTTAATTGTTTTTTTTGGTATTCTTTTGATTTTTTCAAAGAAAATGTACTCTTTTAAACCAATATGGGTAACCTAACACCTAGCCAGATACATTATCGTAATTAGGATATCATAATTTGTGAACACTAATGAACATGACACATGCCAAAAACTGAAACATATTTCAACATTAACATTAAACCCTAAAGAGTTAATCTAAACTCTAATTGTAAACTATGAACCCTAAACCCAAACAATAATTTGAAAACCTAGACATTTAAACTATAACAATAATCCGGATACTATTACATTTTGATAATGTTAAAGTTAGTTGATATCAGGATAACAAACTTCATAGCATATAACAAATTACATAGGAGTAATAAATGTCATAGAACTTTTTGGGAAGAGAGACAATGGTGTATGTGATCGAGATGTTATGGCTTATACTTCCACATGCATGCTGACTACTAAACAAAACGTAAACTCTAAACAATCAACCCTGGACCATTACCTAAAACACTAAACTCTTACCTCTAATTGTAAAGGGTTGACTGCCTATTCTACCTTGTAAATACAATGACCCTATATATTCCCCTATACTATCTACCTCTTAACCAGACCACCTTTAAATATGAAATCTCTTCATATTATCCCCCATTCTTTTTAACTATGCCCAGATCCCCTTCTCTAATCCAATTCTGAAATCAAAATTAAACTTAATAAATTGTGGTTTGTGAACAGGGATTACCCATTATAAAACCGACCTGACATTAAAAACCAACCCGACTCAATAAAAAAATGAGATCAATTTTACGTGTAAATTAAAATTAGGTTTTGGTTTCTCTTTCTCAAGATGACCAAGAACAAAGAGAGAGAATGAGGACGAAGAAGAGAGACAGAGAGAGTGACAAGGACGAAGAACAGAGCAGAGAGAGACGAAGAACTTCAGTTTTTCCTAAAGTCAATACAGTCACAAGAAGGTGCATCCATGTATGTGTCAAAGGAGCTCATTTCAGTTTCTAGCGTATGTTACTTTCATGGATATCTCCTGCTTATAGAGTACGCTAGACCATGGACATTTGATATTGGTTATCATGACTTGTTAAATGGACAGAGACACGTTTATGCAGTGCATAGAAAGATCATCAAGGCTCATTCTGGCTGGTTTGAATTTTACTTGGATTCTTCTATGCCTCACTACCAAGACCACCAGAAGTTCACTATGTTCTCATCTCACACTTCTTTTAATCAAGTGCAAGCTGTTTTCTCTTTGTTAGTTGTAACTATATAAAGTCAAGTTGTTAGTTAGTTAGTTGACGATGGCTGATATAAAGCTCCATATAAACACTTGTAAATCATTTGGTTAAGGTTAATGAGAAAACAGCTTTATTAACTAATAACTTTGAAACCTGTTTTAAATTTCGTGTTCTTTACTTCCTAATGAATTAACCATATTCAACCATAACCAAGCATAAAGAACATCATCATTTTCGAGCATAAACAAGTCAAACTCATGTTTTAAACTCAACATCACAAAACCACATAAAGAACATGACCATTTTGAGCATAGCTTTCAGTTATCTCTTCATCATTTTAATTCTCATTGCTTCTTCTTCCATCTTCTCAAGCTTTGTTTATTGAAACTCAAAGTGCTCCATCATACCCTTTCGCAGATCTTTAACATCATTCACAAGTTCATCATGTTTTGCATCAACCTTTCCTATCTCATCTATCACAGCTTCATCCTCCTATACGGATTTTTTTGGTCATTGAGACTAAGGTCACCACATTCTTCACACCAGCATTGTGTTGGCACGCCTACTATTGTTCTCTGTCGCGACCAAAGATGAGGCTGAGCTGCTCATGTTCGATGGAGAAGTTCTTCGTCACTCTCTCTGCATGTTTCTCTCTCTCTCTCTGTTCTTTGTCACTCTCGTTTCTCTTCTTGTCTGTTATTTGTCTCTCTCTCCTTTGTTCTTCATCGTCTCTCTCTATGTTCTTCGTCCTCATCTCTCTCTCTCTCTCTCACTCTCTCTCTCTCTCTCTCTCTCTCTCTCTCTCTCTCTCTCTCTCTCTCTCTCTCTCTCTCTCTCTCTCTCTCTCTCTCTCTCTCTCTCTCTCTCCCTCTCTCTCTCCCTCTCTCTCTCTCTCTCTCTTTTTGTTCTTAGTCTTCTTTGATCATTATATTTTAGACATATCACAATTTTGTAATGCAATCGTATCGTGGGTATTAATTTTTTTATATATATATTTGCTTTTCATTCTATATTTTATATGTTTACCATATAATGAATTGCATATTATTATATTTACAAATCATGTTGTATGATGTAAATGTGATCATTTAATTACATGTATATACTTGATAGATGTATCATATATTTCTCATAATCTATTTATCATATTGGAATTTTTATTGCTTAGTATATAATAATATGTAATAAATTTGCCTGATTTTATATAGACAAAATCTATGTTACGGAAGTGAATTTTTTGTTTTTACAGAAATAAAGAAGAAATGTTTTTGAACAATATAAAATTATATTTTCTTAAATGATTTTTTTCTAAACAACATAATAATTACCATCTCAATAAAACTAAAATTTTGATTATGATTTCAGGCTAGATCGTTACCGTTATAAATGTCATTTGGGCTAAAATAAGATATAATTAATAAAAAGCCCATTAATATTCTCCTGTTGTGAATCAAGAAAAAAAGGAAACGGTTGTTCTTATTATTATTTCATAGACAACTATATATATATTTAGGATACACAACTAGGGTTTAGAATCTTCTAGAATATGGGCTTATGGGCCTAATGGACATCCACATAATAGTTCATAACACTCCCCTTGGATGTCCCTTATATAAAGTATTCCCTAAAGTGCATAAGATGCTGCCTCGTTAAAAACCTTACGAGGTTAAGGAAAAAGAGTGCAGCGCGCATCTACTCCCCCTGATGAGAACATAACTTGAAATATCTGAAATTATAAAATTCGGTGATGAATTGATTTCTTCTCAGTCTTGGGATTGGGCTGTTTAACTTCTCTTGGTAGATTTGACATTATTCACTAAAGCTTGAATATCTTGATGAACATAGCACATAATAACTTCAAAATACTTGCAAATCAAATTTAACATCCATATATAACTTTAAGCATCGGTCTAGCTCATGTAAGATTGAAATATCAAGCGATTTGAATATCAGACGATGTTAGATATTTTGAGACAGCTAATACATATCCCACGAGAACAGCCATATCTCGAGTTTTATCATCTAGAATGACTTGATTAAAATTGGAGATGAAATTAGACTCAGAGATCTTTCTCTGGACACCAAGTTCATATTTTAATTCCATATAGAAGTTCTCCTTTGATTGGAAAACTTTCGACCTTTGATTCTGTCTAGCGAATGGAATGTGTTCATGCTTTGATTCTTCTGTAAGTATGATTGCTCTTAATCATTCTCTTATGCTTTTCTTAATCTCAAAAATACTTTGGGAGATTGATATATCTTCATTACTTAAGTGATAACATTCATCTTTAGGTGTTTATCATTTGCGTGTTCTTTGTTGCCTCGTTAAAACCTTGACATAGAAAAACCCAATGGGACAAAATCATGATAAGGAAAAAGAGTACAACCACGCACATCATCATATTCTCCCCCTGGAAGCATCTTCTTCGTGAGATCTATTCTCATCATATATATCATCCTTTTAAGAATTGCTATAAACATATCTTTAGTGAATAAAATCGTTTGATTATCACAAATCTCTTAGACCATTAGACTTCTTGTCCATAACATTACTTTCACACAAAGGTCATATCTTGGTCTATTTGGACTGCATGTTAGAATTTCCTTTTATAGACAATCTTCTAAACCTTCATATTTTAAATACGAGTTATTTCTTCTCTTCTTGTAAGAGTTAAAAGTATGGTTATCCTTCGTGTCATATGAAATCACATCTTTCAATCATGAAATAAATCATTAAATTGCCCAATATCATGGTACTTCATAAGAAATAATTCTTTCCTTTATATTCTTAATATACTAGCGCAATAATGTTCTCGAGAACTAGTATTTACAACTTTTAACAATCCAAATCATTATGGCCTGCTTCCTGCAGTTTACATCCTTATGGATCTTTCAACTAATTCTTATTTTCCAGTGGCTTTCAATTCTTGCCAGACTAAAGAAACTTGAAAGTTGATGCTTCCACCAAATGATGATGTGTTTCTTATAACAATTTCAGATCTTTATGAGAACTTTTGTGCAGCTACTCATTTGCATCTCACAATTTTTCATCATCCCATTCTCTCTTTTTTTTCTCACAAAAAGACTCATTTATGTGCCACTGGTTTTACACCAATAGGTGTACGGACTACATGTCCGAATACTCTTCTCTTTCAAAGAGATTTCACTTTGCATCTATTGTTTCTTTCCCTTTTCGGCCACATTGTGTACACATTTCAGTAAATGGTTTATGATCCTCATTCTTATCAACTGCTACATTGCATGCATAAGTATTCACTACGTCGATTCGATATCAGTTCCATATTGTTCCAGACATGACATAGCTATATGAGATTTCTTTATTCTTAGGTACATGAATTTCTTTCTTGTCATGTTTTCAGCTCTTCTTGAGATCCTTAATATTTCATTCCTCGATTCTGCCATTCTCATTCATGCTCCTTTACTTTTCTGAGGATTATTATATTTGGAACCGATAGGTGTATCACGCTTCAGGCGTTCTTTAGACTCATTAGCAGTTTAATATTGTCCTTCTTTGACATTCATTTTAAATAGAGCATTTACAGCTGATATTTGTGTTTTAATCACTTTCTTAGGGTCAGTAATGAGTTTGGCAACTCATATGCTAATACTTGTAACAGAATTATCTCCATACATTTATTTTGGACTTCTGTTCACGCTCTTTAGTCCGAGGATCAATGATATTTCATTTCAACTCATTCATTTTCGAGCTGTTTATTTCTCCCCTAATGTTGGATAGACTAACTTTGAGTCTTTAAATAAATCTTATAAAATCTTCTAGATTTTATCATCAATGGAGATCATATCCAACATATTCATAACGTTCTTTAAAATCCCATACTATAGCTATGCGGTGGAGCAACTACAACTTATCCATTTTTTCTAGATGGGGATCTTTGGATCCTGACCCAAAATTAATTTCATGAGGAGAGTAATTAATTACTCTTGGCATTATCCGAATCAATGTTACTGCATCTTATATATGAACATTAGCTACAAGATGTTCATCATATATTTCACATGCATAAAATAATCATAAAAGGCTTATGAATTCACCAGTATTATCAATTTGTCTCGCAAACATCAGGCTGGGAAATTATGACAAGGATACATACGATATTCTTGTCGATGTAATAATTATAAGCATATAGTGGATGATCAGTCCACGAGTGGGTGATCAAGCCCACAAACATATCCTTGTATAAATAGATTCCAAATATATTTGACTAGTGAAAACCATGTTTTTATATTGCCTTGTAAGTAAGCAGCATATAGAGATCATTCGTAAGAATTTTCTAGTTTTTCAATGAATGTCCATATGATTATCTTTCGCATTATTATTCAACCGGGATGGCATAACCGGCTTGCCAAACATTACACTTTAAGTATACTTTTGGTTTACTAATACATTTATCTCCATTTTATAATCATTGTTTAGTACAATACAATTGTGCCTTGGGTAATACTTCTAATTGAAGTTATTCAACATTTCTCTTTTCTTATTGTCTCAACATTAATAGATTCTAATTCTCATGGTTTTATTTTATAAATGACTCCTTTAAGTCTATTTTCAGTGTTAACATACTTCTGGATGTTCCACTTAGGGCATGACTGGTTTTCCCACTACCACCCGCAAACGCAGCTTTTTGCGGTTGATAGCGGTTGTTGGCGTTTTGCAACAATCATACAAAACGCTATAAATCGCTTCAAACCGCTACAAACCTCTAAAATTCAAAAGCTTGTTCCAGCTAGCGTTTGCGGTTGCGGACGGTTGCGTGAGAGTAAAAAAAATATTTTTTTTTTCAGAAAATTATATAAATAAAAATAAAAATATTCAATTAAAATTTTAAATTAAAATATAGAAATACCACATATATATATAATATTATATTTTAATTTATATTATAAAACTTTAAAGAAAAATATTTCTATATTTTTAAAAAAAAATTAATGGTATAATTTTATAAGTATAATTTTATATTTATTATAATAATATGATTTTTAATATTTTATAATTATATAAAATATAAATATTGTTCATTTATATTTAACCACTGCTGTATTTGGTAGTTAACCAGTCATAAGTATCCCGCAAACGCAACAATTTTTAACCATTTTACCAGTCGTCCAAATCTCTTAATAACGCATAAAACCGCAACCACCCGCATCCGCAAACGTCCACAGCCGTAGCCGCAACCGCTGCGGTTACACCAGTTAGCCCCTTAGTAGGGATATGTTCTCATTATCCCACTCAAGATAATGACACTTCAAGTTCATATATCTAGAAATGAATCTCACTTTTAGAATCAACAACATACCCAACTTAAAGTTTTGTGTTATATCTTAGATCCTTTTGACCTTTGAGATTTGGGAAAGTATAACACATTAATGATCCAAATTGCATTCTTATAGGCAATCACATATTTGCTCTTCTAGAGCTTTCAATAATCTTTATACAAAAGACATTGTACTCACACTAGTTAGTTTTTTTTTTTTGCTTATAAGATAAGAGAAATATCTTTTATTTTCTATTATCTTTACACTACATGAAAACTAAGCTTTTACTAGGAAACTTTACTAGGAAAATATTTCCTTGTAAAATTACTACGAGTTAACTTCGAGTTTACGAGGAAACCATTTTTCCTCGTAAAGTTCTCGTAAACTTACGAGAAAAATGTTTCCTCGTAAACTCGTAGTAAACTTACGTGGCTCTTACGAGGAAAAAATCTTTTTCCTCGTAAACTCATAGTATCTCCTTTCCTCGTAAAGTCTAGTAATAATTTACTACGAAATTAGGAGGAATGGATTTGTTACTACGAAATTAAGAGGAACTAGATAGAAAATATCAAATTTAAATCAAAAACGTGTTTTGTACCTAATTTTCCTAGCAATTTCCTAGTAAATTCTCAGATTCAAAAATTTCTATAAATACCACCATATGTGATTCATTTGAAACACACCAAAAAAAATCAGCTATAAGCTTGATCAAACACAAAAAAAAATGTCCGGTCCGGGAAATATTTTTGAGTTGCGGAAGTGGATGTATTCACACAGAGATAATAACGGGAGGGTGACGAAAGAATTTCTCGAAGGGTTGGAGACGTTTATGCATCAAGCAGATTCTACACCACTCACGCAGGAAAGTGGTAAGATGTTCTGTCCTTGTCAGAAATGTTGCAATACCAAATTAGGCCCTCGTGAAAATGTTTGGAAGCATTTAATAAATAGAGGTTTCATGCCATATTATTATATTTGGTATCAACATGGAGAAGATGCTAGTTGTAGGAATGAAGGTAGCTGTAGTAATAGCAATTTTCAGATTGAACCGGTTGAGCATTTGCGTAATGAAGGTAGCAGAAGTAATAGCTATCATCACCAAGAGGAACAAATGGTAGATTGTGATAGGGTTCATGATATGGTAGGTGATGCCTTTGTAACTCATGATGATGGTGAAGTTGAAGAACCTAACTTAGATGCAAAAAAGTTTTATGAAATGTTAGATGCTGCGAATGAGCCAATTTACAGTGGTTGTAGAGAAGGTCTGTCTAAATTGTCGTTGGCTGCTAGAATGATGAGTATTAAAACCGATCACAATCTACCTGAAAATTGTATAGATGCATGGGCAGACTTGTTTAAAGAGTATTTACCAGAAGACAATGTGTCTGCTGAATCTTATTATCAGATTCAGAAATTGGTATATAGTCTTTGGTTGCCCTCGGAGATGATAGACCTTTGCATCGACAACTGCATGATTTACTGGGGAAATGATGAGAAGTTAGAAGAATGTCGATTTTGTAAGAAGCCACGATTCAAACCGCAAGGTCGAGGGCAGAAATTGATGAGTTCCTACTCATTGATCCGCATAATCGTGAATACGAAGATGTTCCTGATCACTCAATGGACGAAGGTGTAGACGACGAGTTTTTAGAAAATGATGATGTTTCAACAGATTACGACAATGTATCCAAATGAATTATGTATGTTTATAAGTTTGTTTAATCAAAAAAATGAATTTGGATTATATATGTTTTAAGTTTGTTTAATCACAAAATCAATTTGCATTTGGGGTTTGGGGTTTATGTGTAGAAGAGGTTAGGAGTTTGGTTGTAGAAGAGGTTATAAGTTAAGGAAGTTGTGGTTTGGGGTTTGGGGTTTCGAGTTTAGGGATTTATAAACCCTTTCCTCGTAAAGCCCTAGTAATAGAAAACACGGGCATAGCCGTTTCCTCGTAATGTTCTAGTAAGGTGTTACTAGGGCTTTACGAGGAAAAAACGCGGGCATAGCTATTTCCTCGTAAAGGGTTTTCCTCGTAAAGCCCTAGTACAACCATTACGAGGACCTTACGAGGAAATAAAAACACGGGCATATATATTTCCTCGTAAGGTCCTAGTAACATTACTAGGGCTTTACGAGGAAACAAAATTCCTTATATATACTCGAGCAATCCGGTTTCTCATTTGCTAGTAACCTTCTCTCTAAATCCTCTAAAGGTTCTCTCTAATTCGTAGTTAGGTGATTAGATTAGGGAATTTAGATTAGGTGGTTAGTTTAGGGAATTTAGATTAGGTGGTTAGTTTAGGGAATTTAGATTAGGTGGTTAGTTTAGGTAATTTAGATTAGGTTGGTTTGCTTTTATTTAGTGTTTTTTTTAAATTATACGGGGAATTAATGTTTTTTTTTTTAAAAAAAATATAGATGCCTAGACAGAGCAAGCTTGCTAAGGCTGCTGGTAAGAGGACGTCGTCTCTCGAGGGGAGTCACTACGGAGATATGTTTGGGCGTCAGGATGCTCTGGGTTCATCTTCGTCAGCTCCCGGTTCATCTTCGATTCCCGAGACTCAGGGAGCTTCTACGGCGTCCCGACAACCACCACCTCCTCCTCCTCCTCCTCCACCGGTCGGGGTTCATCCCGATTTGCAGGTGCCGCCGAACGCACCCTTTGCGGTGTACACGGTGGAGGATATTTTGGCCCTTCCAGGCAGAGAAGGGCTGGCAGAGTTAGATCCTATCCGACGGGACGGCCAAAACGTATTATAATTTGATATTATGAATTTTAAAACTTTTTGTATATTATTTAGTTATTTATAAAATATTTTGTTTTTTAATTTTTATTTATAATTTGATTTTTTTTAAATAAAATAATTAATTTTATAATTAATTTTTTTAATAGGGAAAAAACATTTCAAAGCAAAATCCTCGTAAAGGTTTCCAAGTAATGTCCTCGTAACTGGTTCTAGTAAGTTCCTCGTAATTTATTACTACGATCTTACGAGGAAAAGCTTACTACGAGCTTACGAGGAAAGCCTACGAGGAACTTACGAGGAAAAGCTAACCACGCCTTTACGAGGAAACGTTTCCTCGTAAATTCGCTAGGACCTTACGAGGAAAAAGGCTTTACGATGAACGTGTTTCGAGGAAACGCGTTTCCTCGTTATTTCCTAGTAAATGGCCATTTACTAGGAAATAACGAGAAAAACCCGTCCTAGTAATGGACGAGTTTTCTTGTAGTGTTATTTATGCATTTCTTGTGAGAATATAATACATATATATATATATATACATATATATATATATTATTTTAAAGAAACTCATTGGGCTCTACCTTGACCATATCCATATCCACATTAACGTCTATGATCACTTTTATAGCCACATCCTCGGGCAATAATGTGATCTTTTCTTTCTCAATATATAATGTCACATTCACTTCAGGGAGTGGAGCATAATCAAATAGACGTAATTCATTTTCTTTTCTCAATAACTTTTTCTTTGCTCAACTGTAATGAGCCAAATTATAATTTCATAGTAATTTTACTTCACTTTTCATCATATTGTTTGCAAGACAGAAATATTTGCATGAAAGATAGAGTATGTTCTCTCTAACATCTCTATATTAGTACTCATTTACAGATTTAAAGTCTTGTATTCTCAGATTACTCAATCATGACCAGCTTTATCACATTTTTATAATCATATGGTGGATCTCTTATGGTCAGGTACTTGAACTTAATGCCCTTATATACATATGATAGTAATAAAATAAAATATGTATAAAAATCAAATAGTATTTTATAAACTAAAGATTATTATAATTAATTTAATGTGTCAAAAATATTATAATAATATGTCCTACTTTCTTATTTTCATGCAATAAGGTTCGATCAATCAATTAATTCAGTGAATAAATTTACACCATATATTTTGACCAAAAAAAAAAATTTACACCATATACCATTTATGCAATATATATCTATACTTTTATATTTACCTAACCGAAATTTTATTTGACATGTACTGATATAAAATATATAGCAAATAAAGAATACTTACTTAGTAACGGAGGTCGGAGATATGGCATCGAGGTATAGGAAACGCTTTTGTTTCTCATCACGTTAGGATTTCCATGCAAATTTGAACTTTTACAAGCAATATGTATAAACCTAAGATGTTCAAAATTTTGCTCATGAAGTATGGCATCAATATTAGACATAAGAAATGGTTTAAAATAAAATATAATACTATAATCAATTCAATAAAAAATTATAAATAAATGCTTCATTAAAATATGCATTATAGAGCATAAACATGCGAATTATTACATGACCATCCAAATCATGCAAATAAAATTTGGTAAATATAGCTAATGCAAACAAACCAACAAAAAAAATCTTTATCATTTCTAGTTAGTGGTTCACAATTTAATAAAATTTTGTTGTATTCAAAACTATCAGTTTTTAAATAAACCAACACAACAATAGATAAATATATTGGATATCAGTTCTGTTATATTATGCAGTAAAGTTTAACTAGGCTTTTAACTAAACAAAGCCTACATTAGACCTCCGATGTACTAAATTGATTCAAACCAACAATTATTTTAGTCTATCCAATTTAAATTATGCAGAACCAAACAAGCAAACCATTTCTCTTTGAACAATTTAAAACCAATAATCGATAAACATCTGAACAAAGGGATCAAATCAAATACTAAGACACTAGAGCAATTTAGATCATGACAATGCATCAATAAAACCACGACCATAAATATAATAGTCACCAGATTCATAATTGAATTGCCTCATCAGTTTATTTATTAACGCAGTTACCTTACTGGTTAATTAATCTCACGCTATAAATAAAATTAAAGCATAAGAGAACAACAATATAAATTACGGTACTTATCTTAATTGTCAAAGAATATTGAAGACGTCCGAGATCTTTATCTCCTCGGGAAATATAGTGGAGGTTGGAGGTACGTCACTGGACCACATAAACAACGTCGGGATTAATTCTTAGTAACGATCAAAGCCAATGCAAAACAAACAACCAAACCAAATATGTACGCACAGATATCTCTGTAGTTAAAAAAATTGAGATATAAAACATTCGATGATTTTAAATTAATAAAATAACCATAACTAAACCATACGACAATAAAGGAACCAAATCATGGTATAAAGAAACATGCGTTACTTGGTAACATTACTAATAAATGTGATGGAATCAAAATTATGTATTTAGCAGAATTTATAATATCACATTTGATGGAATCTACGGTTTGTAGCTAGCATAAAAGTAGTAGATCTTTTTTTTTTTGGTAAAGTGATAAGCAGTAGATGATATCAAGCAGACATGCATAAATCAATTACTCTCACACGATTAGATGATAAAGCAATACAGAAAAATAAAATAAAAACTTATCGCAATTAATAATGAGGGTGGGGAGGATGGAGCTATGTCTACGAATATCACATCGGTTATATGATTAGGGTTAATCGGGTGGCTAGAGTTGGAATTTTTTTTTTTTTTGCGGCTACGGTTAGAGTTTCGTGCTGATAAGGTGTTGTGAATCAAGAAAAAAGGGAAACAGTTGTTCTTATTATTATTTCATAGACAACTATACATATATTTAGGATACACACTAAAGTTTAGAATCATCTAGAATATGAGTTTATGGGCCTAATGGACATCCACATAAT